>JBBMOJ010000332.1:0-46323 GCA_038090695.1 Sclerotinia spermophila | reverse complement strand
AAATATACCCCCAAAAGTGGGATTCTGCCAGTATATCGCCTAATTAGGCTTAGGGGGTTCAGTTGGGGGGGTGACACCTTCTATATGGTCTGTGCGTTTTATGTCAATTGAGAGAATCTTACGGCCGTTGTCCTTTAAGACGATACCCGATACTTGCCTATTTGAAGCCATCAAACCATGGGGCTACATACGGAACGTACTTCTGTGAATTTAGTATAGGGTGGGATGGGCACACGATGGACCGTCGACGAGTCCTTTAGATCGACTTCAATCAAGCATTGTGGCTGTCATGTTAAGCTACTTGGCAAAGCTTGATTGTCCGAAGTCATGAGACATTACATTACTGTTACAATCTTTCAGACGACATGTCAAACCAGCGATGATGTGCTTAAGCGTTCGAGTTGAAGGCTGATACAGTATTACTCACAAAATGTTTGCGCCTTTGATTACGAATGTGTATCAATACAGGCGGATCGATGCTATCAATTGTGAACACCCCGATAAGCATAGCCCATACAAGGTCCCCTGTGATTTGCCCACTCGTCTTTATGCAGAAAAACCATACGGCGAATTTCCATACGCTAAGCTACTACAGTACGTTCTTTCTCGGTCAGCAAAATGCAATCAGTGATATGGAATCTCAGAAGTATCCGAGTTGTCCTCCGAAGATGGAGAGTAAATTACTATCTCTAGAACAGGGGTCCTGGGAGGGCACTCAATCCTGAATCTCCCCAATTCCGAGTTCTCCTACGTTTGTTCTAATGGCTCTTCCAATATAATATCGACAGAGCCTCGGTTGCTTCTTTACGGATTGGCCATTGGCACATTGTACAGGAAGTCCATGCATCGATGGATACACAGAGCATCCACTCCATCGATCCCAATGATGAGCGATGCTTCTGATTGTCAAAAGCTCTAATACGGCCCCTCATGGTATTTTTGATGGTTGTTATTTTAGGCTTGGGGTACCCCAAAGCCTCTGGTTCATAAATCACAAAGAGATCTGAGCATGTGCTTGAAGCAGCAGACTCTTTCTTTCGCTTGGATGGTGGTTCTGTCTAGGCTTATACTGTCGTTTAGACTTTACTGCCGATGGTCGTGATGAACGATAAAGGTTTTCCAATACTCCGGACTGCAAGCCGACAATCGAAAGTTTTCATTGACAGGATCCAATCAAATTATTCTAATTGTTTAAAGCACGAGTTCATCTTGAGTATCGCATTGCTTTCAAACGTTGAGAGCCTCCAATTGTCGGACTGCAGTCCGGACTGTTGGACACCCTGGAATGATATCAAGCGTGAAAACCCTTGTGCAACACTGTCGCATCTAAGGTGCTCCTCCTTTAGACTCCTTATTTTCAGAAGCAGCGAGTAGATACGATCGACCCATTTGATGCACTGAGAGAGACGCATCAAGGAACACGAAATCTGGCTATCTTCTGGTCTCAGTCGAAAAAAACATAGCCATACCTTGCCAAATCGCTCTACGCTGGGTGCTCTTCTTATTATTTTCGGCGCCCAGACCAGTTTCGATATGCAAAAGATAATGGCCAATACTGGCACCTCAATATAGGCCCATCAGATGAACAGAGGTTTCTGGGACAGTCCATGCCAATCTGCTATTACTTGCATGGGAACCAACGCTGCATGCCCTACCCAAATTCATGCCTTCGCCACTCGAGAAAGAATTGTTTTGAATCTCGTTCTGTTTCTTCTGTTTCTTGTTCTTTGGTTGCTATCATACAAACGCATTTGAACAAACGACCGCTTACCCCATTCAAGATTCATTTTTAGCGTTTCCAATATTCCGTATTGCAGTCCAAATCAGGATTCTAGTCTTGCGATCTGAAGATGTTATTATCAACTTTATAACTCTATTATATAAAGTCAATTTGATATTTGAAAATGTTTCACTATTCAAAAGAGACTGAGTGTTTAATACTTTTTATTGTTGAACCGCAGTCCGTACTATTGGACACCCTGTCCATCTTCAGCTTCTACTGTTGCATTAATGGTTGCTTTGGAGCCACGAACTCAAGCTTTTGGAGCTTAAAGAAGTCTACTAAGAAGTCGATGCGGATTGATCTATCAAAACACGTATTTCTTTTGGGAAAGGGTGTTCTCCGCGTTCAAGAGACACGACATCAATCATCGAATCTTTCAAATATTGCGAATCAAATAAAGTCCACGAACAATTCAATTCAGTGCATGCCAAAAGCTATTGAAGGAATATTCCTAGGTTCTCTTACTATTGTGTTAAGTGCATGAGTAGCATCAATATCAGCTCTATTCATCTACTCTTGCTTCACGCGTCTCCGGCAACCATTCCTAGTTTCGTAGCCACTTTTGGAAATCGGGCGCGCATCCGGGACTACTGGAGCTTGTTGAATTCGTGCCGCCAGACAGATGGCTATAGAATTCTTCACCTTTCTCTAACACTAGTGGATTTGCAACATCAATTCTCGATACTCGAGTAATCTCAATCAATCAGTTATTTGGCCACAATACTTTCCCTAGTTATCTGGTAGTTATAATACTTACTAGGCTAGGACTTTTGTCCTGGCATCGCCGCTACTTGCGACTTTTACCACGAGATGTAGAAACACTTGGTAATAAATTACATCTCATATACAACAGTGAGATACTATCGTGAGTCATGGGAAATAGAGCACCTAAGGGCTTCAAGTGACGTAGACAATTGGCAGTTACACGGCACTTTGAGTGTTGTGGAGGATTGAAATGTGGACTAGGGGAAAGAGAACGAAGTCGTTCAAAGTGGAGACTAGATGCTTCCTCCCCCCCTAAACAATTCCAAGAATAGAAGCGACCACTGGGCGATCCTTGATCAATAATTTTCTGGCCAAACCTATTTGTGAAGGTACGGCCGGGTAATAACATAATTTTTATGCACACCTCCGGTCCTACGAAAGAGGCTATGCACTGCATCGAGCCACCAACAATTTATCCACAGTTAAGATTCAATTGGGACATCTTCATTTGACCATATAGCGGGGTGGTTACTTCGCAGACCCCAATTCTCCATCCTTCAGATGCTTTCAAATGTAACCTGGTATAAGCGCCAAGATTCCTTCCTGACAATATCCTAGTCTTCACCATGTAAGATGTTCTGCGCCTTAATCTCTGCCTTCATCCTGCATATACATAAGGTACCCATTATACCAACATGCAAGTGCTTATGATCAGGCTGAGTTATCTTTGTCGTTCATTCACCCTCCCATCTATTCACTACATCTTTTAATTTTGTTCAGTATGATATCATCATGTGAATGATTTGATCTCCCTTGATCTTACGATTGAATTTTCCAGTTCGGATGCAAATTAGACGTTGAGTGAATGAAGCTCCAACCTAATTAGGATTAGGATAGTTCCTTCCTCTCACTTAGAGTCTTGAAAATTTGGTTTTTTTAGTCATTATACACGACAATCATTTCCTCCATATAATGCATCAATCTAATCTCCTCCGCAAATTTTCTCTCCTACACCCTAATGCGCTCATCCCAAGCCGCGGCGCCTTTCTCTCTTTCATTACCAGCGCCGCCATCTGGCTCTTGCTGTTTTCATATTTCCGCCATATTTATTGGCGAGATCCACACTCCGCATTCTTCGATAGCACACATGTCTACGAGAGAGACTATTCTGCTCGACGCCAGTATTCTGGCTTATCATTTCTAGATGGCTTGGTTGAGAGCAATCAAACGTCTTTATTCAGTAACTCTACCTCGAATATTTTGGGAGACTCGGATGGAGATGGCGATACAGAGGTTCCGGATATGTGTATAGCATATGTAACTATCAAACGCGATATGCAAGATAAGAATGAAGGGAGACAGTACATAGATGCAGCACTAGGAACCATGGTTGATGGACTTAGTGAGGAGGAAAGAAAGAGAGTGTGGATTTATGTATTGTTTGCAGATATGGATCCAAGTGTTCATCCGTTGTGGGATGAAGAATGGCTGGGGAGAGTGGTAGATGATTTTGGTGGATATGAAGTTGGAGGGGAGAGAAGAGAGTGGTTGGAAGAATTGATGAAGAAGAAGGAATGGCAGATTAAAGGAGTTTTGTAAGTTTTTTCTTTCTTTCAAATTCAGAATGCCAAGCTAGTTAGCAACTCCCAAGAACTAACAGCACACTAGCGATTATGTATACGCGCTAACACACTGCTACAACACCCACGCTCCTTATATAGCAATTATGGAAGACGACATTGTATTCGCTCATGACTGGTTCCAGCGCACCACTTCTGCTATCAATAAAATCGAATCTCTTTCTCAAAATCCTGGAGATAAATTTTTCAATTGGATATATCTACGAATTTTTTACACAGAAACATTTCAATCGTGGAATGAAGAGGTAGATTTCTGGTATCGGCATAGATATTTTCTCCTTTTCTTAGCCGCGCCTTTCTGCACCATCACCGCACTCATATTTGTACGAAGCAAAATCGGCGAGAAAAGAAAAACAGGAGGTTGGTTGGATAATTGGACGATCTTTGTTATAGGAGTGGTGGTTATACCGGCCTTTATAGCACTGGGATTCATGGTTGGAAAACACAACTTGCCGTGGTGGCAATTCAGAGGGAAAGATGTGGTGAAGATGAATAGTGGTGGATGTTGTACACAAGCTATGGTTTTCCCGAGAGAGAAAATGGAGGGGTTGAGGAGTTATTTGATGGAAAGGGGAAGTGGTCAGACGGATTTGATGATTGAGGATTATGCGGAAAACGAGGGCATGGAGAGAGTAGCGCTGGGGAAACAGGTCGTGCAGCATGTGGGGGCTCAGAGTAAGATTTTTCCTTTCTGTTGTGTATTAGGCTGATTAGATGAGATATTTTTGGGACTAAATTTGTGTGTAGGCTCGAGAGGTGATAATCAAATCAACGCTATGAGTACATGGGCATTCCATTTTGAGGAATACGACAAAGTTTCCATGTTTGGAAAATCGGTATCTAAAGAATATTGATCTGGAGATCTGAGAAATACCAGGCCAAGAATAGTCGGGCAATCGATGTCGAACTTGACGAGAGTCGGAAATGCAAATCTTCCCCGTTTCATATATTTGAATATGAAGAGAAATGCACTTTTGAAAGAAGAGCAATTTTCGGACACAAACTCGAAATGTTTCTTGCTGCGGAAGACAATAATAGTCTAAAAAACGATGATGTTTGTGTAAACTCACATTAAAAGATAGACGTCGCATAGTATCTATCCAAAGCTCTGATACTGCCCGGCCAGATTGAACTATCCAAAGCCCAACGCAGATATTGTTTGACAGAATAATTTGTGTACTGCGTGATAGTACATGCCTAGGACAAATAATGAACATATTGTATCAAATCGAGTTGATCTACTATCTAGCAATCGGTAATACGAATAATATAGGCAGACACTGCTAGATAGCGGGGTTTTCTTATAGACGCTGTGCCCACGAAGTCTCCACCTACCCGAATTTGCCGAATCCCACTATTGTACTATCCCAGCCTCAGTGTTCCTAGGTTTTGAGCCTATGGTAGTAAATCATTGTGCCTGGCTTGAAATCAGATCCCCGAGTGCATGCCAATCGTCAATTTTGACGATTTAGCCAGCAGAGCTTAACTTTATCTTAAAGTAGCGGCTCAGCTCAACGACAAAATAGATTCTTACCAATGCGAAAAGGAGATAAATTTATAGTATCCTTGGAAAATTCATCACCATTATATATGCACGCAGCCGCGTCAGCTAGATGTGAGTCTTAGGCGAGGGAACTTAGCCTATATTGTAGTCCAGTACTTTCGGGGGAGGGGGGCTGATACTACCCTACTCCACGCACGAATTTGTGAAGTGTGAACATGC
Organism: Sclerotinia spermophila; assembly: GCA_038090695.1. NCBI lineage: Eukaryota > Fungi > Ascomycota > Leotiomycetes > Helotiales > Sclerotiniaceae > Sclerotinia > Sclerotinia spermophila. Next base: position 40,472 of record JBBMOJ010000332.1, on the reverse strand, counting down.
TTTGTGCTAGGTACCATCGCCAAGCTGACGTCAGCCAAACAAGATTGGAGTTCTATATAATACATTCACAGACGAGAGACAGGCTCGTACTGCAAAGAGATATATTCCATCAATCCAAATTTCAGAGTCGAAGGTTCCGAGAACCTGTCAACTTTTGCAATGCCAGTAACCATCAAAGTCGCGCCACATGATGCGGAAGCATTCAAACCTGACTGGCGTAAGCAGCACCAAAAGAGTCACAGCACGAACAAAAACTCGGATAACAATGAAGATGGGATGGTCTTGCGAGATTTACTCCAGCATTTGGCCCCGAAGACCCCGAAGGCCCCGAAGGAATCGAAGGAGTCAAAATCCAATAGTACAATGATACAATCGACACTTACCGATGAGATCGCAAGTAAGTTCCTCCCATTGGGGAACGGTTTAGTGCATACCTGCCTTGAGGCGTATAATCATCATCGTCATCTTGTCCTTCGTCCCGATGACATTTGGATCGCTATTGTGACCCAATTCTCATTCTATGTGAATAAGCATTCTGAGGAACTGCGTTCTTTCTTTGTGGCGCACGAAGGACAAAAGGAGCTAGTCGTTGAAGGTTTTCGTCCTGAATTCACCATTTTCACTACTAAGATGGCCGATATGATCCAGGTGTGTGTACTTTTACTACGCTCTTGTATTAATTTACATATGATGTTGGCTTACTCGTTGTTATTCTGTATTAGAACAATGTCGTGGACAAAAGCCTCATGTCATGGATTCTACCAGCATTTTCGACCACAACACGTGTTGACACCATTGTATGTAGCTCAGTGATGATGAGTACCATGAAAAAATACTTCAACTACAGGTACGTCATGGAACTGCCCGGAAGCTTTTATCCTATCCGACACCATAATGTGTGTTAACCTGTTAGGTTTAATCTTACATGTGGCATACCTACCGTCACATTACTCGGAGAGGTATCACACTGGGAAGAAATTCTTCGGCGATTGGAAAAGCTTGAATCTTTTGGGCCAACTCACCAAGAATTGATACACTGGAAAGAGATGCTTACTCCCGTGATCCAAAATATGATCCTAACCTACGAGAATCCTGAAGCCGCAGCCCAAGTTGATTTCTGGTCCAAAATTGCTCATGTTTGGAGATTAAGTGGCGGACCAACATTAACCGGGTGGCTCACAGTTTTCTGTGTCTTCAATGAAGATGGAGAATGGAAAGGAGGAGACAGGACACCACGGGAGAATAACGGTGCAATGGGGGAGTCTCCACGATATCCATTTATGCAAATTAGAGATGTGCCTACTGGAACGTGTGAGGTTAACGTCCGGATCACTGGAGATATGCAAGTTGATGCTGTAATTGTGGCCGGCTTGATAGGCGCCTCAGTCTCTTCTCAGAATGGCGATGACGAAATCCTTGATACAGTGCAACCGTACCCTGCATGGAGTATCTTCGTGCTGGATAGTGATAAATAGGTTGATGCTAGAATAAAGAACGAGAAGAAATGATGATGAACTAATTTAATATTGAGCTGGCGTTGAGGCACGTGCGTCGAGGTGTATGATTTATTCTCCGCGTCTTGGCTACCTTGAGTTCCTCCTCAGAGCGTCTAATTTATAGTTATGTTACTTTTGCGGCTTGTGGAAGGATCGAAGGGTAAGAACATCCAAATCAGATCTGCAACATAATCTCAGGAGTGCGAAAAAGTCACGAGGTTCAATGATGGTTGGTTGATTTTTTGGGGGGGGGGGGCGGCGGATTTATTGTTCCGAAGTTTCTCCGAATAAAATCTCAATTTCAACGACTTCTCTTCGACTACCTAATCAGCTTTTGCTGTCTTCTATCTTGTACACCGTGTATTATCTACTGGAGATTTCTTTCTGGATACTTTAATGGTGATACTTATTGATCTTGTTGACATTACGGAAGTACTGTATTTGCATAAAGTACAATACCTCTTAGCAGAACCAGGTAATCTGTCACTCTTGCTAATGCCCTAGACTTCTCTGTTCATTTCTCCATCGGCTGACTTAAGTCCTACTATTCCTTGCTCTAGCACATCATGGATGCCTCAGGCTGAATATTCTCGTCGTGAGCTGGGCCGTGATTGATGATGAATGAAGCTCGACGGTGACGCCCCTGTTCCCTACAATAACAGGGAAGAAATGGCGATGCGGTGATGCGGCGATGCTGAAACGTCTCTTTCAAAATAGCGGAGAATATGGTTGAGGCAAGTGTTTATGATATTAAAGGTACGGACAACATAGAGTATCTGATCTCTGTTTCTTGATTTATACAACATTCTTTCTTCTCTTGAGATAGTACAGTGGGTATAGAGGTTTCAATACAAAGTGAGTATGATTCATTAGAAATTGCAGAGTCATCACGCTTACACAGTGAATATATTAGTTCAGACTTCAGTTCAGATCCAGCAATAAAAGCTTTTTGATTCATGAGTTATAATATGAGAATTCACTAAACACGCAGTTATCTTCCATTCCAGAGAGAGAGAGAGAGAGAGAGAGAGAGAGCCACCCTAAGAATCTTCCTCAGATTGCATATTAGTCAGTGGACCATAAGTAAATCTGATTTCACGCCCGAGTAGGGATGCAACAGCAGATTGTCCAGCGCTAGACACATTGCCATAATTGCTCAACAAAGATGTCGACACAGCAGTATCATCACCATCTTTCATGAGAGGCCGTATAATATCTCTCGTCATGGAAGATCCCCTGTCAAGATAGAAAGTGTGGCTACCAACTTGAGCAGGTCCGGAACGTCCTAGTGGGGCAGTTGAAAAGGTATCGTTGCCACTATTGGATGACAATTTCGAAGATCCTCCTTGAGATTGCTCATTTTCACCTTGAGGTTCAGGGGCAAAAAGAGGTACCAACCCTCGTGATGTCGCTTGTCCAGGGGTCAACCCTCGAATAGAAGCTCTGAGTCCACTCTTCATAGTGGCAGATATACTTTTACTGGCAACCCCGCTCGCCGCTTCTTTTGTGACAGTATACGAGGCTGCCCGACCTACTGTCTTTTTAAGAGCTGTCGGCAAGGCTTTTGTGGCTTTCAATCCGCCTTTTAGAACAGTTCCGCCAATTTCACCACCCATCCCACCTAGTAGCCCGCCAAGAGCATCTATGCCAACGCTTCTCCAAGTTATTTCTTCTCCAATTGCTACACTTCCAATCATACCGGATACTACATCAGATACAACGCCTGCCGCAATACCAACACCAACCTGTATAGCCAAGCTTGCACCACCTGTTAAAATTCCAACCCCTACACTAACAGCAATTCCAATTGCCACCATGATAAGATCTTTCCATGTAAAATTCATTCCAAAGAGACTAAAATGACCACTCGGATCAACTCGATTGATGGGATCTCCTAGACAGTATACATAAGGATTGATTTCTCCAGATGCAAATGGAGCCCAGGGGTCAGGTGTATGAAATCTTTTAAGCTGGGGATTGTAAACTCGGTAACCATTGCCTAGATGGTACCATCCTGTAACAGGATCACGCCATTGTCCATTGAAGCTAATGGAGGGAAAGGAAGATCCAGCTTCAGATCCAGAGCATCCGTAGGGTGTATACTGCAGATTCTGAATTTGGTTAGGACTTTGAGAATCCAGTGTGGTGAGAACAGACTGTTGACAATTAGAAGCCCAGAGATGAGTTTCGGTGCTTCCGCCTTGTTGAGAAACTGTTTCTCCCCAATACTCCGATCCATTCGACAGATAGCTAACTGAACGATCTCCTTTCTGCACGGCTATAAGTGAACCCCTGTAGAAGAATCTTGTGTCTGGTTGGCTGGGCACTCTCTGGCACGCTAGGTTTCCCGCTGCATCATACAAGTATTGTGCAAGAATATTGTTATTGGCATCTCGCACTTCAATCAAGCGACTCATGTTGTCATATTGCAGTCTCCGACCTTGTTCATCGCGTGTCAAGCATCCATTATAATCATACTCGAGGATCACCTTGGATGTATAACTTGGGTGTGTATTGGTAATCTGCACGAGTTGAGTAGGATCTTGTGTGCTAAAAGAACTAACGGAAGTATTTGAGCTGCCGTCTTGGAACATCGTGGAAGACTGTACAATATTATCGTAGTTATCGAAGACGAACTTTTGCGATCTAAGAAAGTTTCCTTTGTGATCTGCAGGAGGCTCGCTTCCTTGGCATTGATAACTGACAAGACGATTATGGACGTCATATTCAAAACTCTCGTTTCGCATCACAACACTACCGCTCTTCTCCTGGAGACGCGAAGCCACAAGACCAATTCCATTGTATGTCTGGCCAAGATGATATATCAAAGTTGATTCCCCATTGTATACAGATCGTTTGGTTTCCCTACCGAAGTCATCGTATGCCAATTTGGTAGTTATTTTTGTACCTTTTTCTTCGTCCTGGACACGGCTTTCGGTCACACGGCTCGCGCTGTCGTAGACAAATGATACTTTCAATCTGCCTTGTGCTACCTGTTGAGGTCTGCCAAACGCATCATAACGAGTCTCTTGTAATTTTCCGTTCGCATCGGTGTACTTTTGCAACTTTCCTGCCATTGAGTACGTGTACAGAGCAGCAAATTTCTGGCCTCCAGTGATAGATATGGTTTCTTGAAAAAGTAGCCCAGAGGTCAGATATTGTAGATCGTGGGTAGAATAAGCACCCTTAAATTGCAACGGAGCAGCAGTTTGAGCATCATACTTATAAGCATCTGTATGATTGCTACTGGATATTTGCGTAAGTGCACCGTTCAAAGCTGATTGATATGTCAAGTTGTGTTTCTCTCCCTTTGCGTTGGTTATCTGTTCTGGCTCGGGTGAAACCCCTTGATAACTTTGGCTGGTAGTTCGTGTGCCGATAACTTTTCTTGTAACACGACCTAATCCATCAAAGAATTGTTCACCTATTGTCCGGTCATTGAGCTTCACTGAAACTGGCAGCAAGGCTGTGGTATGAGCTGCATATTGCGTCTTTACCACGCGAGAACTAGGCCAGACGGTCTCAACTACACGATCAAAGGGGTCGGGTTTGTATTCTGTGACGCGACCAAGGTAATCCTGTTGCTTGAGAAGACGGTTTAAGCCATCATAGGTGTAGTCCATCTTGCTGTAGAGGACGTTGTTCTTGTGGTACAGTGCTATCTGTGTGGGCGCGCCAAATAGATTCAACTTCGTTTTAATCATACCCTCGCCTTCGACACCTTCAACTTTCGTGTTGGTGATTGGATCTGTGTTGGTCAATGTACGGAGTCCAGAGTTTTCTGACACTCTGTAAACTTCGCCCCAATCGTCGTATGCCATTGATGTAATGCTTCTTTGCTCAGTTGGTGACTCTACCCTGTCTGTTCTCAACCAATCAATGTCAGACCTTGTGATGAGTTGGTCCTGGGCGTTATAGCTGTGTTCTTGGATCACCCGAAATACTTGGCTATCTTGTTTCTCAACCCGCCAAGGCCTTTCTAAACCATCTGTGATGTAGCGAGTTTGTACGCCCTTTGCATCGGTCCCCGTTCTGCGGGATCCGTTATTAACTCCAAGGGAGATGTACTCTTGGCGTTCAACGGATTCATAAGATGTACCTTGAGAGTGAACTATTTTGGTCTGTCGACCGAGGCTGTCATAGTAGTAATGGGTGGAAATGCCAGTTTGGTTCTTATGAGTTACTGTAAGCCCAGACCACAGGGAGTAGCCCGTTTCCTCCACTACCGTAGAAGCATCGAAAGCTGTAGTTGCTATCGTCTGTACAAATTGGCTGCTACTGGGATATGTGTAAGTCCAATTCTGTGTCGTTGGATACTGATTATAGAGACGTGTCACCTGTCTCTGAATGCGAGTATGATCTCTTGCTGCAGAATTGTTCACATAAGTGTAATCGAACTTGGTAAGATGCTGAGTTCCTTCCATATTTTGCTTCTGTTGGACGACGACAAGATAACTCGTCTTTCCGCCAGTTGCGGTGGGCATTTGGGCATATGTATAACTCTCACTACGAGTTGGCCCCGCAGCATTGGCTGGTGTTACCGTCTCGCGTTTCAGGTATCTTTGGAAGTCATGAGGATCGCGTGGGCAATATACACCTTCACCAGCTGCCGGATAGTAAGTGCGATCTATTCTGATACCAGTTGATTTGATGTCTTGTGTAGGGTTTCCCCACTCATCAAATACATGATGGCTCGTTTCTGTGCGAGTCGCCTGACTAACTGTATCCTTGTAGATAGTCTCGACAGTTTTAGGCAACTGATATTGAGAAGGTTGGTTCTCAAAAGATGCGAACGGGACTGCATGGTATGTGATTTTCTGGGTGACTTGTTTGATGCCTTTCTGTTGTTCAGAGCTGATAAGAAGATGAAACTTATTGTAAGTGTTCTTCGTTACCATCCCGCCTTGAATTTGAACAGTTGACGTGTATTGGTATTCATCACGGGCAAGGAACAAATTATCTTCCCCGTCTCTCCAGTTTTGACTACTACCATATGCAAGGAAGTTAGCGTCAGAATATGAGTAGGAGGTTACGATTGGAGGTTGTGAGTTGCCTGGACGTGCAGTATGCGATATGGCATAGGGAATTGCCTGGTAAGGGGCCCCTGTTGGCAACCGATGTCCTTGTTCTTTGTATCTAACCTCCTCCACAAGACCGGACGGGCTGGTTATATTGTTCAAGTGAACCATTTGACCGAACTTTTCATAGTTGAACTTCCATGATCCTCCATCTGAAGGCAAACGTATCTCTACCAGCTGATTGTTTCTTTGAACGAGAATGAATGTAGCTGCCTCTGATGTGTTTGGAGCTTTTGTTACCTCCACTTGAGATGCCCCATATTTAACCTCCAGAAGAGTTTCAGAGCCCTGCTTAATCTTGTCAAGGCGAGCAGTCTCGCCAAGTGCAGACCAAGTGAATGACAACGAGCGTCCAGTTGAAGCATACAAGTTAACGAGAACAGACTTATTGTATCTGTTGTTGAAATTGGACAAAGTCTCGATTTGACCAGATTTATAAGTGATCTGGTATGTATTGGCGTCAAGCTTTTTCAAAGTCGAGCTTTTAAGCTTTTGGTCGGTGGTGAAGATGGTGCTAGATGTTTCGGTAACCCGGTAAGACTCGTTTGTCGAGAGGCTGACCACTCGGTTCGATTGACGGTGTTCATAAGAAGAGAGGTTGAACGTCCATCCTTGACCCAATCCAATGTCCTGTGAGTTCAAGGGATGAAAGGATAAGGATAGCTTGAATGGAGGACAATTTCTGGCTTGGATTGGTGATTCATAGAGATCAACCATACAACTATATTGGCCGGTACGTGGATCGACCCCTTTCTGCAAAAAGTCGCCGAAATTGAACCCCTGAGAGTAGATTGTTGAAGAAGAAGACATGTTTTTTGTTGAAGAAGTATAGCTTGGGAAATGATTGCAATAGTGGTGTTAATCAACTGAGAATATAGACATAGGTAGATGGCGAGTTGGTTTTGAAGAAAATGTGCTCTCTTCTGTTCCTCCTCGCCGAGGATGATCAATCAAGCTGCAGAAGAAGTGAAGGGCATACTTTCCTCCATGACGATTGGATACATGAGATTGGCCAATCTCGATAGCTCGGAATGACTCTAGATGATATTGTTCAACCTACTTCTCTCAGGTACTTGCAGCCACAATATGTAGTGGGATTCAGACAGAGGAGCATCATCGACTATGGCGACGTCCAGCACACACCCTGAGCACTGCATTAGGTCTGCATGAAAGACTACATGGGGTTACCAAACTTTTGGAGTCCATGCAGTCGAAGTGTTATCGATTCAGCTTTGGTGTTAAAATGGGCGTTTGCCAAACTTTGGGCACTCATCTTACCAATGCGAGCTTTTGCACAAAAAATAATATTTGTTCAATCATAGCAACGACCAGATATTAAAGTTGTACAATTTCGAAAGCCGTGGGTAGTATGAGCTGTTTTTGAAGAGCGGGGTATTTTATGGTGAGCTGAATGGATGAAAGCGACCATCTACGTGTAAGCTGCACGAAACAATTAAGCTGTACCATTTTATCACCCACGGATCTGTAGAAAGCTTCTTTTTGAATGATATGACAATGCATAACATATATTTCAAGTGATTTATACAATTTCGCCAAGCATGAAGAGGGGTATGTCAACCCCCACTCCGTTGTATGCAGAGTTCATTTCTGTGTTATTGTAGTCGGCAACCCCTCTTCCAACGCTCAGCTCGCCAAGTGCAATGTGGAGAGTACCAAGCGAGGTGTATTGAGCGATATACATTATCAATTCGTATAACAGTACTTGTGATGCGACTTCACTTGCGAAATTAGAAAATTGTGGTATGATAATGAGAGAGAATGTTACATAGTTGTACAGATGCATCAAGTAAAAGCCAAATAGATTATAATCATATTTCCCTCACAGGTTTATTGGCCGCCTTTCGGGGAGTACAAGAGCGTACCATCCATGCATATTCATCGAGTGCCTGTCACGATCGAACTCGATAACAATGAAGGAAAAGCACGGAAAGAGAGTAGTGTGTTGTAGTATCCGCATATAATACTCCACCTGCCTAGGAAGAAATTTGAATGCTCTGATTTTTGCACCATTCACTTGGACCTACCAATTCAAAACAATCTTACCTGTCTTCACACAACATATTACTTCCTTCACGCTAATTACACACAGGTGATATTAGGAATCATGTCTGTAAAATGGGAGGTCACATATTTGAGAATACACACAAGTGAGGCCGGTACTTCTCTATTTGCGAACGGTCGGATGCAGGTGGCCGCGAACGTTTTAATCAAAGCAATCGATCCCGCCAACAACAATCCATACACCTTGACCGCGACAGAGCTCTCGAGAATTCAGTTGGTTGACTATTACAACACCGACGAGACGCTCTCTGGGTCTTGGACATACACCTCTACGGAGAATGAATTTGCCCATACCATGCCTCAAGGCAGCGTGTCTGCTGCCGATGAAGCAGCAGACCCTCCTGCACAGCCATTCATGGAGGACCAGCATAAACGATATTGGGTCAGCACCACCCGAGCCGAGACCAAGAACGTGGCTGCACGCATTGCACAACCCGATGGAAAAGTGGTCACGACCCGCAGTTCAGGAAACGATTCATATATTTCCTTTCGCGGCTACCAGGAAATCAGATACTCCCTAGCCAATTCCGAATGGTGGCGAGAGGATACGGCGAGTGGCAGTGGGTGGGACCAGGATAACTATTTTTTGAGAAGCAAGGTTCACCCGTTCATCAGAGCCGATCGCTCTGGCTACAAAGATGAATGGTTTGCCGTGGTGGGAATGCGGAACAGCGTGGCGTATCATCGTGCAGGTCCACATCTACACTACATGTGGCCGATGGGGGCAAGGGCGTCGGTAAATGCTGGTAAGTCTCAAATTCTTCCTTTTCTTCCAACAAATCCTCCTATTATACGATACAACTCTTCTTGAGATTCAGCCAAAATGTTTGATAGCATCACTAAATATGCACATTTACAACAGGGTTGACCCATTATACCGATGGAAGAGTGCATCCAAAGGCATGGTCGAAGGATATTGTCATCAGACAGCACGCTAATTCTCTCTGTCTTACACGCTTGAAGACATCCGGCCCGCAGGGTATCTGGGACCTTGGTTGGTGGTATAACCCCACGGCCACAATGTACGACCAGTATGGCAATTCAGGGTCGTTTGCTCTTGCTGTGAATGAATACAACACCATCTCCATTCACAATCGCGGCACAAAGTCCCACCACCCGTCCGATGAACCCACTTATGAACACCAGGAAACGAGTGCGGAGGCGGAAATCGATGAGAGCAAATCATCGGTTCCAAACCCGTCAATGGATTAAATTTGCGCGTAAGCTTTGGAGAAAGAAACTGATGAAGAGATTGCGGTTGGAATTTTCACAATCCTTAGTACTATCTGGCATGTTGCGATCTCAAGGACACCAACTCGCTTACTCACGTTCATTCAACCTCACGATATAATGCCTCTCTGTCTCTCTTCATTTGTGTCTTGGCGGGTTTTGAGTTTGGATACTGCTGCTTCTCAAGGATGAACGTCTGACTTGATTCGCTATTCAATGTATGCTTACATATCAAAACTCAGATAGCGTTTAATGAATGATAGCTTGCTTACTTTCGTACTGCTAAAAGTTTAAGATATTCCTCTCACGTGACTAAAATTCGTATTATTTTACTATCATGCTATTTAGATTCTAGCTTAAATAGGCTGGATTATATTATATATTTGGCTCAGACTCACAGGTTCTACTTTTCACTATAGATTCTAGCTTTTTGCCTCGAATTCTCTCTCCCTCTCTTCCAAAAAGAATAAAAATCCAATATCTTTCAAATCAACAACCCTTTCCTACCCTTTCCCCTCCCCTCCCCTACCTGATTAACTCTCTTTGAATTAGAAACTAAATCTAAAGGGTACGAAAACAAAAAGATATCAATTTCAATTTCAATAGTATTTCATATCAATTCTAACAAATGATATGAGATTAATTCCCCATTCAATAAATCACCCATTAATCACTGACTTTCTTGCTTTCATATTGTGGTGCGCGTAAGCGCACATAGTTTTAGAGCCTTATTGTCATCCCATTCTTTTGATATTTCTTTTATTATTAATATAAAAAGTTTCCTTCCCCTTATCAAAGAATTTCTTTTTATATAGAGATAGTCTTATACACTTATATGTTTTTATTACTAGTACCACATTTGCTATATAACTATTGTAATGTGTGTAAACATATATAGCTTTAGAGTCTTATTGTTATCTCGTTCTTTTGATATTTCTTTCATTATTAATATAAAAAGTATAAAACAAGAGAATACTTTTGGACTCAATAAAAAACAAAGGATTTCTTTTTATATAAAGACGGCCTCATATATTCATATGTTTTTATTACTAATACCACATTTGCTATATAATTATATAATTTAGCCTAGTACAGAGAGAACTTTACCCTTACGCTATACAAAACTACTTTCCGCTAAAACCTCGGCACAATGATTTTCTCGCAGGCTCTTAAACATACCTTTGTGCCTTCACCTGAGGGCTATATATAGCCTCAGTAGTGGAATGCCGATTGTGCTATACTAGCTATGCCCCGAGCATCTTATTCAATGTTCCAGCTTTCCATAACCTTTAATAATAACGACGCTTATGAACACTATAATCACTTGAGCATTTACGCTTTCAATAACCAAGTTGATCCTCACCATCGCAACAAGCCGTTTACTCCCTTTCACCTACCATCAACAACAGCACAAAAACTCCCCCTTCAACATCTAAAACAAGAAAAGAAGCATTTTTCATTTCGTATTCCTAGTAAATAACTCCACCCAGCCCATCCCAACCATACTTTCGCCCTTGCTTGCATACATCCCAAATGAGAAGATATCCTCAAGATATTGTTCCTAAAAACCATTCATCCATCCATGCACCTGTGCATCCATCCATACATTAGAGAAAAAGAGCAATATCGCCATTCACCAAGTACGTGACATGAACTGATGAGAGTGTGTGATAAAATAGAGGGTAATTTGAAACCAGGACAAGTCAATGGTAACCAAACAAAGCAACCGCCCCAAAATTTATCTGATCCCAGACAAAGATAACATAGAAAGCCACCCCATAGCATGTAATCTGAGAATTACCCTTTTGTTTCTCCTTTCCTATTTCTTTTCTCGGAAATCCTCATCTCCTGCCTGATATTCCAAGATAACTCCTCAACCATCAATGACCATACTATCACCCGTCAAGCCCATGAGACTCTCCATCCCATCTTTGGCACTTTCTATTTCCTTCTTTCCACCACCATCTGAATAATAGCCGCTTACATTTCCATTACCAGTCAGCACACCACCACCTTCTCTCTCCGTACCACATAACCTGTATTCATTAGATCCATCGCCCTTAGGTTCAATAATACCTTCATCAAGTGCCCATCTCGCCAAAAACTTATCAACGCCCAATCTGTTCGCTTCTCCTTTTTCCATATGCCTACCAACATGTTCAGTCCAATCATCCCAACTACCGGCACCCTCAAACACGTTTGAACAATCTGCTTTAGGGCATGCAGATCGTTGAGGTGGCTGTCTTCTAGTTACCAAACACGAAGCTTGCATTTCCTTAACATGAGTTTCCCATTCCACTTGAAGTTTGGAGTCGCCTTTGGCAAGGGCTTTCTTAATTGCAAAAGGTGCATGCATACGTCGAAGATGCTGAGTAAAGAGGTCTTTGCGATTAAATTCATTACCTTTGCCTTCGGCGGTGCTTTGGGGACAAGAAGAGCAGCGATAAAATGTCAAGCAAAGATGTTGAGAAGCAATATGGCGTTTCCACTCATTCTTAGAACCAAAAGTACTTGCGCATCCGGCAAAGGAGAAAGCGCACGGGAACGGTCTTGTATGTGCAGCAGCGATATGTTTTCGCAAGGAAGATGAATCTTTGAATGGTGCATGACTACACATTGAACATCGAGTATCTTGCTTAGGGCCTAGCTTTTGTGACGATCTCCGGGGCTTAGGTCTGGAGGCAGGTGAATTGAACTCTGAGTTATACATTTGATCTTCTGTTCCAGATTCACCTTGGTCTTGCGATGATGCTGATTCTTCTCGACCACTTCTGGGACCTGGGGAATCTTCAGAGGTTATGTGAGAGTGGTTTCGATCATTTGGAGTCAAATTATCGTGACTAAGGTGTCGTACATGACTCAAAGCCTTAAGTTGTTCGGCTGCTTCATGCATCTCCACAGAAGTTTCGACGTCTTCTGTATGCTCAGGAAGATTTGCTGAACTAGTATCAGGATATAATACTTGAGGGATTGATTGGGGAGTAGAATTGATTGGGTCTTGTCTTATTGGTTCCTGTCGTGAGGGAGTTTGATGAACTACTTCTGATTGTCTAGTTGGCTCTTGTTGAACTGGTTCATGTCTAGTCATTAGTGGTGTGGATGCAGCGGCCTCACGAGCTTCAAGTAGTATTTTACCATCTTCCAATTCCTTGGTGGTTGCGGCTTTGCTGATAGGAGAAATTGCCCCAATCAAATGTTGATAATCTGTTGTCATGTTGTGAGAATTGATGTAACCCAAGAACAAACATATTCCTTCGGCGGCCAGAACGTTCCATACCGCGATTGGCATAGAAACGAGGAGAATGGTAGGTGGTCCGTGAAACATCCCTTCGACTGCGATTTTTGATGCTGCTAAAGGAGTATTATGAAGCCACTGTTTAAAAGATGCCATATCTTGACTTGGCTCCCCAACGAAAGTGGTACAAACTAGTGCTCTGACTTCTTCGAAAGTTAGGTCAGAATTTGAGTTGGCCTTGATTGGTTCCTCAATGCTTGATCCTGAGGCATTGTTCTCTGGCGATTCTGTTGGCGATGCTATCGAAGTGCTTGGCCTTGGAGCCTGGCTCAGAGGAGATAGTGAAATGCTTTGTAATGATCCAGGGGTCAGGGAGAAAGATACTGGCATTCGCTCGTTGGCCGAAGCTGCCTTTCCTGCTCCATTTGTAAGTCCAGTGTGTGCCAGAAATCCATTGTGCTTTTGTGAGATGATCTCCTCATGGAGTCGTTGCGTACTGAAGGGACGGCCAGTACCAAGTTTGTTAAGAGCTTCCGACAAGTGATAAGTAAATGAACGTGTTCCTGGTTCACGTGCAGCCTGTTCTGGACTGTATGCAGCAATACCCTGCTTAATGCCTTGGCTTCCTGCAACAGATGAATCTGTAGTGGCGCAAGAATCAAGTAAGAGTAGAACATCAGGCTGCGCATCTTCGAGTAAATATTTGATACCTTCCCACTTAAATTTTGGAGCATCTTCGTGCGAGTTGCTATTGTATATCAGCGATAAGTCACAAGGCTCGATAAGCTCTAAATCTTACCAGGCCCAATATAATTGATGATCCGATCCCACAAATCCATAACCTGCATAATAGACGATTAAAAGATTATTAGGCGCAGTCAATTCAATATGATGTGCAAGTTGCTTGACAAGTTTAATGTTAGGATTTGGACCACTAGGGATATTCCAGGACTCGGTATGAAAATTAAAGCGTTCTTGGAAAACATTCTGCAGAAGCAAAAGATCTTGCTCAACACTCAAATCTTCTTCCCATCGCAATAGAAGTACCGTAACACCCTTATATGGAGATCGATTTGCTTGCGCATAGATAAGCATTGCTGCATCTTGTAAATGACGGGCGAAAGACTCGAAATCGCTTCGCTCATTCGAAGGTGCGGGCTCTTGTAGATTCGGCATAGCTTTATAATCGTACCTAGCTTGAGGGGACTGAGATACACGTTAGTAAGATATATCAGATTCAATGCGATGAATTGTTTACCTGTTCTTGAGTAGATTGCTCTGGAACTTTGGGTGCGAGACGTCGTTTCTTGCTGGAAGGCTCCATCTCCTTGTCGCACAATGCGATACTCAATGGTGTCAAAGATGTAGGAAAGGCTGATAGACAAGAAGCAAAGCTCTAGTCAATTATCTCAAGGACGAGATGATTGATTGAGAGATGTTAAATGAAGTTTGATGGAAGAAGTTATTGTGTAAGGCTTCGTAGCCTGACGAGGCTCTTTCGAGGCTGAAGTCTTTAATTTAGCCGAGCACTAAGGAAACCTTAGTTCGAGAAGTGGCAAGGAAACACCACAGGATTGTAATTCACGTGATATGCAATTGAATCCCTTTGTGGCTTGTAAATAATCAGACTGGGAAATTTAATTGAATATGGTTTTTTGCTATGGATTTTTGAACAATAATGAGTACGTACCTAGGTAGTTAGAGGATGATCATCATCTCTCTTTGTTGGTATTTCCCCTCTATAACATTGATTTTGAGGGGGGGTTGGGTAGCTCAGATGGTGAAAGCATTTTTTACCCAATCAATCAAAATATCTGACAGCCATTCATTCATGTTATATCGAGCTTACTGGGAATTTTCAATGTCAAAAAGGAAACGAAGATATATTATTCGTATGCTATCTACCTATCAAATTTCAATAACCTCTTCGTAGTACCAATATCTCCAAAAGAGTATCTCTACTTTCATTAGTGTATATTCTCGTCAATCCTAACCCAGACCAAAAGTTCGTTGTTGTTATGAATATTGTGAATAATTAGGATACTAGAACAGTGTTTACTTTAGTATAGTAGAATATCAAGAGATTGATTGAATAAAGAACCCGAAGCTCCATTGTCGCGCATTGGCACTTTTGCTATCGGGAATCTAGATGCTCAATCGAAGAGAATGTATCATACATTCATGTTTCTTCATGTACTGACGTATCACAGTCTTCTTGCCCAACCAATCAGATCGTTACCAAAACCCACGCATAAACTTCAAAAGTCGCTCAAACACCTGGCATCCGGAACTTTCCACCACACTGCTATCCTCATAAATGCTGATTTAGATCATCTAGAATGGTAGTCATGCTTTTTGATGGCCCAAGCCGGAAGCGCTTCACTTGGGCTGAAGTCTTCGTCATAATAGCCACATTTTTCCACAGTAGGAATAAGTATGTTCTCGAGTTGATGAGCAGCGCCTCTTTGACTAACGTTCCAAGCAGTCATTTTTCCGATAATATTTCTTAGGTAAGGCGAGTATGATGGACCAGCGTCTAAGTCGAATTTACGACATTTTCGAGACGAAAACCATAAATCAATTTCATCGCGAGTTGTTGGATATGATTCGAATTTGAAGTGTGAGAGTGCTCCGAGCCACAGTTGTCCATGCACAGTCATCTTGGTAGGTTTGCAGAGATTGTATATACAAAGACCAAGTGAATAGAGATCGCTCTCGTGAGTATGATATTGGTTCGGAGGAAAGTTTCTAGGCTGCCAGTCGCTTGTTGCAGGAGGATCCCAAAGGAGTTCTGGTGCCCAGAAGTGTCTTGTCCCGCAAGCTCCACTTCCCTGCTTATGATCATCAGTGGCCAAACCAAAGTCACTTATGACCAGAAAAGGATACTTCGTAGCTCCGTTCGTTGCCCTCGACCGTATGAGAATATTATCAGGCTTCATATCGCGATGTAAGATTGGTTTCCAACCCTTTTCTGGCCCAGTCCCTGTGTGGTTTTCATTGGTTATGAATGACTTTCCGCCCCAGAGATAGGAAAGAGCATCACAAAGTCCAACTATAGCGTGCCAAACAAAGCGTTCAGGTACAACAACCGCATCTCTTGTGTCCAAACGTTGAGCATAACATTTAATAAGGTCATCCAAAGATCCTAAATCGCAAAATTCAAGGAACAAGGATGCGCTAGCTGGGTGTATGTCATTGGGTTCTATAAAACCGTTGATATATCCTGCGAGACCACCATGCATTACTCTGTGAGTGATCCTAATCTCCACTACGCCCATTCCAGGCTTTCCATCTTTGAAGGGTTGCAAGTCATCTTTCTTAAATTGTTTCTCAACAAAAAGCTTACTCGTACCCTTGAGTCGAACAACATGAACTCCGCCATTCATCCCGCCAATGACGCCGTTCCCGGGGTCGAGTGTCTTTACGATTTTATACAGATGTCGTATGTTCTTGTTTCCAATAGCTTGGCGTCGTGATTTCTCGAGGGTTCCTATGGAATTTATCGTCATAGTTGCGGATTCCCGAACTAGTCTAGAAACACCGAGAAGCTGTGAGTTCATTGTATCTTCAATGAACCGTGGATTGTTATGTGATATTTCTCTCGTGTGCGTGTTGTAATAATATTCACGAGGATTCCGGACAGACCTATCAACCTTGAGTTGCCAAGGCTTTGGAATTGCACCTCTCATAGGATGATCGTAAGTCGCATAACCACTAGGTCCACGAAAGAAAATTCGATCGTTATCGTCAAATTGACCAACCCAGCCTGCAGGTAGATCTGTCATTTCCAGAAGAAGTGGGTTTGCCATCTTGCTAGATCGCCTTGAAAACAGAAAGAAGATGTGATATTGAACTTCGTTCGAGAATATACAAGTTGTTATACTTTCAGTATGTTTCCAGGACTTAAATCCAACCAAAAATAAGAAGAAATAAATATACTGATAATTTTTGCATGGCTTGAAAAAGTATCTTGCCATATTTCGCGTGTGAATCATCTATTTAGAATGCTAGGACTAAAATTGTGAATCGAATTCTGTTCTAGTCATCAATGTGAAGCCAGATTTAAATGTGAACTAACAGATTCTGGGGACCAGCTCAATCTTTTCCTTGACATTATGTGAATGAGAGATGTCGACCAAGGAGAATAACCATAGTTTCAAGCTCTGCAAATGTAGAGGGATCAAGGATGAGCCACACCCAATCATTACTGACTCCAAGCTGTTGAAGGCCATGATAGTAGAGAGAAATATCGCAGCCCGAAGCAAAGAAACAAGGAGAAAAACCAAAGAGGCTTCTTCGAAACGTTTAAGTGAAGAAGATATTCAGCAACACGCCGTGCCCCATCAACTATATACATATGACCAGTTACTACAAAACCATCGAAACTTCTTCATGGCTGGGCCATTAATGAGGTGCTTAGATGGCGACCAGAACATTGACGAAAAATTTGTAGGTACATTCATTTTCGGTTTCATGATGAAAAGTGGCTCTTTTTGACCAATGTGACGACTAACTTTGGCAACCGTGATCTAGGGAGACGAACTTCTTATGAGGTTACGGGAAGAAGTGTTGAGAAGGCCACCAAGTAAACGTCCCCGACCTGGTATACAAATGAATTTTGACAATTATCGAAAAGAACTTCAAATCAGAGCATTTTGGGATAACGTTAGACTTCAGCTTCAAACTAATGAAGGGGACGACGATATTGATGAAAGCAAATCAAAGGCTCTTTCCGAAGATTCCATAGACAAAAGATTGGTGGATCATGTAAAATCAAAAGCCCGAGGACTTCGTTCTTTGAAGCTGGTAACGAAGGTATATGGACGTCGTGACGATGCGAGATTTAGTACATGGCAAGGAGCAACGGGAAGTTTCATAGCCAGTGCTCGAACAAATTGGTGCCACGACCCCAGAAATTTTAGCTTCAAATGTTCTCGGCAAGTTCCGTCATCCTCGACCAATTCAACACGTATTGTTCGAGCGTGCACCACATATTATCTTCAACGTTGAATCTTCAAACCACAATCACACAATATGGATCCATTCTCCGCAGAAGGCGAGCTTCTTAACTTGCACAATTATTTTCACCAAGGTCAATATCAAGAAGCCATTGATTTCGACACCAGTGCCCTTTCTCCAGAGAATGCACTTCCAGCGCGAGTTATATCACTAAGAGCTCAAATTGCACTCGGACAAGCTGAAGCTGTGCTGGCAGACGTACAAGGAGAAGATGCTATTGAATTAAAGGCTGTCGAAGCTTTAGCCGTGTTTGTGGGCGAGGATAAAGATAGAGGCGTCCAGATGATAACAAAATTGGTGGAGGACTCAAGCGATAATGCGACAGTGCAGGTATTGGGCGGAACAGTTCTACAAGCCGCAGGAAAGAGTGAAGAAGCTTTGCAATTGTTGGCACTGCACCAGGGTAACCGTAAGTTATCTATTCTGGAGAATCACTTTGAAGTCGCAGAGGGGGAATTAATAATGGGAATTAGTTGAGGCGGTAGCTCTCATTGTTCAAATCCATCTGGAACAAAATCGTACCGACTTGGCTATCAAGGAAGTTCAACAAGCTAGGAGATGGGCTCAAGATAGTCTTTTGGTCAACTTGGCAGAGTCATGGGTGGGACTGCGAGTTGTAAGTTTTCTCGAATCTAATATACAAGTATTGTTCGACTAACATTACCAAGGGCGGCGAGAAATATCAGCAAGCATTTTATGTCTTCGAGGAACTGGCACAAGCTCCATCAACATCGTCAACACAAAGTCTTGTCGCACAAGCAATCGCTGAAATACATCTGGGAAGACTAGAGGAAGCAGAAGCAGCATTAGAACAGGCTGCTAGTAAAGACCCAGAAAATGCTGAAGTCCTTGCAAATAAAGTCGTTTTGAACACACTTTCAGGAAAGGATTCCAGTGATTTGTTAAGGTATGTGTTCTCCCCTATAAGCGCCGTTTCCACTTCGGGTCAATCAGGGGTTGAACACTGAAATTATGCGATACTTTCGTGAATGCTACTTCACAAAATTGGTGTAACAGCAATCCAATGTTCAGCTTATCTTTGATCAACATTGATCAACATTGCAATGTCACTTTTACTAACATTTATCTTTTAGTTCGTTAGGAAACACATCACCACAACACGCATTCTTGAAAGACTTGGAGGAGAAGAGCTCACTATTCGATAAGGCTGCTACGAAATATTCTCCAAAGGTCGCAGCCGCATAATATACCTTAGCTTAGTAGACACGGAAATCTAATAGGGCGTTGGGGAAATGTTTGTCGTTGTTTAGCGAAGGATTAGAAGAAAGGTCTCTTGTTTACTGAAATGTTGAGAGGTTTATGCGAGGGGCACAACGACTCCATCTATGGCCGAGTACCCATTTGATGAACACAGCTGCTTTCCTAGGCTCCTATGCTCTCAGCAGCGGTTGGAAGCGTCGCAAAGGGTAATTGAAGCAATACAACCAGGAAAAATTAGAGGAATGCGAAGAATATCAATAATCTACCAAAATTATCGAAATTTTCTTTGTCGAACTGTCCTGTAGATGGCTAGGTATATGGATATATGTGACTTTAATGCAATCTGATTTGTTCCTCCAGTGCCAATCCCATCAAGTTTTTGTTAATCAGATGGATGGATGCGATTTTATCAACAGGTCTAGATCTTCGAAAGGCTAGCACTCCTGTTTCGACATGTTTAAGGAAAAAAACAAAAAACACGTCAGATCTACTCAGTAGACAGAATCTCACGATAACCTCATTTCCAACACAATTTTCTCTTTTTTTTCTGGCTACATATATTTACGTAATCATCGTGCTTTTGCTCGTGCCTTTGCTCGAAAACTGCATGGTGACATCATTTCCAACCAAAATTCTCAGGAATAATGAACCCTACTATTTTACTTTCACATACCTCGTACCTAGTAGCGTACACTGACTGCAGTCAACAAAGTAGAAGAGGCACATGCACTTTGAAGAGATCAAAAGAAATTCAATAATGTCAGTGAGATATGCAAAATGACGCTGGAAATACCTTGGAACATGCATAATACAAGCCTACTACTGGTATATCTTAAGAAAATAAACATATATCTTGGATCTTTTGAAACCAACCAACCAACCAACCGTCTTAAAACGTGCATGCAGTAAGTACATCGTATGTATGTGTGTAGGTAGCGTGGTGAGCGTGGGTAGGTATGTATGTACATAGATCCCCGCGTCAGTATATCTATCGGTGAGTGAGCAGCGGAAAAAAAGGAACCGTGAGAAGTACAGTATGTATGCAAGCGCTTGGATCGTGGCTTGAGATTCCCCGTATAGATAAGCCTGTTTGTTAGATGTCTAAACCCACATGGGGACTAGACGTGCTGGGATATGTAGAGTGTCCTTGATGTTGCATTTTTGACTCAGGACGTGGAATGGAATCCCTTGAAACAGATTTTAACACGCTTTCGAAACTTCCTTTTTGGTAACGCAGACTTTTAAAAAGTAACATCGTACATGTGAGTTTTGAGTGCATGTACATACAATGTCAGGTGTCCCGGCACCGTTGATTCGGTTGGCTTGTGGTGACAGTTACAGGGGTAGCGAGTCCATGTGTATGATGTCATCATGTACTCTGCGCTTTTCTCACTTCACTGCGCAATGTCAGCTGTGAATGATGAATCAAGTTCAATGGGATCGTGAAATTTTCACTTGGATCAAAATAATCAAAACATATTTCGTACATGCCCAATGACACAAGAGAATAAAGAACACAATTTTTATTACATGGAAACTAGAGCTCTGGATCCTTCGTATCTTCAAGAAGATTCTTCCGTTCCTTCTTAACCCACGTACGAAGTACTCCACGCTTACAATCCCACCAACAACTTTTTCATGCACTGCCCCTCTCTCTCATTCATTGCCGCACCAAGGTTCCAGATACCAAGATCGATTTTCTACTCTAGACATCGATATTTGGTTTTTCGGGACTAATGCTGAGAGATATGTCGTTTTGATTGGTGGGCAAGTTTTCCAAAGGACAGTGGACAGTTAGACTCCATCCGTGTTATCGTGAGAATTTGATACACGAGTTTAACACCTATGTTGAGATGCATTTGCATCATGTAGTATGGAGTCATTGTTTAGGATGGGGTTGCAAAGGAGACGTGAAGGATAGTACATGGAGAGTCAAAATGAAGGAGTAATTAAATTTCAGACGATGAATATAAAAATCTGGAACCGCCCTCTTCTTGCATTTCTCTTTTGGTATATTCAATAAGTCTTTCAGGCAATCTACAAACACCAACCAACAATATCAAACAATCCAAATCTCTCAACGGCGTTTAAAACAATCCAACTCCAGAACTTCAGAAAAAGGCCCATATATATATATTCATCTACTTCATCCCGCTCTCCCCCTTTCCTCCAACTTCAAACCCATATTTCTTATCCATTGTTTTCATCACTTCTGCCGTCCATCGATACCTTATCCAAAAAGCCCGTCTCGCCCATTCCGCTTCTAGCCCAAATTTGGTTCACTAGCTTTGCCACCCCCCTTGAATATCTACTTATCTACTTATCAACTCCTCCGTCCTGATTTTCTTTTTCCACAATGCCCTCTGCAACTACACCACCAACTCTCAGTACCAATTTGGCAGTTAGGAAAACTAGTTACGCTCGCACACAAGATCCAGAAATGTTGAAGTGCAAGAGAAAGATCATTTGCTTTTCGGGTATGTATTTCCTTTTTCCCTACACATGTACAAGATGGATGAAGGAGACGGACCATCGGAGGAAGACTATCTTCGTTGAATTTTATATCAAGTCAGACAATCAATATTTCGAGTTTCAAATCACATGAATATATTCAGAAGTTTTGGTTTATTACAAATTCAACATCTTTTATATTCGGTTTGATATTGATTTTATGATTTGATATCGAGATATCAATGTTTTACCCTATTTAGGTGTACTTGATTTTCTGTCTCAATGTCCCAATGAAGCTATATTAGAGTCCAAACTAACATCTCCACCCCAGACTTCGATGGCACCATCTTCATGCAAGATACCGGGCACGTCCTCTTCGATTCCTACGGATGTGGAGAAGAACGTCGACATATCCTTGACGAACAAATCAAAACCGGCGAACGATCTTTCCGCGACGTATCAGAAGAGATGTGGGGATCTCTCCGCGTCCCTTTCGAAGATGGTTTTGCCATTATGGAGAAATCCCTCGAGATCGATCCGGATTTCCAGAAATTCCACCGCTTCTGTATTGATAATAATATCCCTTTCAATGTTATCAGTGCGGGATTGAAACCGGTGCTCAGAAAAGTATTGGATAAGTTTCTGGGAGAGGAGGAGAGTAAGAGAATCCAAATCGTAGCAAACGAGGCGGAGATTAGTGAGGATGGAAGTCAGTGGAAGCCGGTTTGGAGACATGATACGGAGTTGGGTCATGATAAAGCATTGTCCATTACTGAAGCGAGAGAAGAGGCTCAATTGGAATGCGAGGATGGAACTATCCCATTGATTGTATTCATTGGTGATGGAGTTTCGGATCTCCCTGCTGCGAGACAGGCGGATGTCTTATTTGCGAGAAGAGGATTGAGATTGGAGGAGTATTGTTTGGAGCATAAGATTCCTTATATTCCATTTGATACTTTTGCCGATATTCAAAAGGAGGTGGAGAAGATTGCCGAGGAGGATCAATTGAAGACTGGTGGTGCAGGCAAGCCAGTTAGATTCAATCCTAGAGCTAACTTGTGGAGAAGAGTCTCGAGTCAGAATGCTGTAAGTTTTCCTTAGATTCCTGGTCAAGATTTCTTGATACTAACATTATATTCAAGGTTCCTTCATATGTCACTGCTACTCCAACAAAAGAAGAAAAGATGTTCTTATGGCCAGAATCTTTCTCTGAGCTTAAAGAAAATATACCACCTGCCATCACTGAGGAGGTCGGCGTCTAAGATGGGAGATGAAGAAATCTTCATTGGCTTTCATTTCTATATCTTCATTTATTGCATTTTTATTTCATTGGTTGCATGGCGTTGAGGAATAGGTATAATATCCTAGCCGGTCGGGTATCATTTTTGGGGGATTCATAAATGGTTAAAAAGATTATTGGTTCGGACTGTCATTGCGAATAGATATATAGATTACTTGCAATAGATTTTTGTGCTTATATAGCCTGTTTTGTCACTTCTTGGTCTCCTTGGTCTTTGTGGTTATAGTTGTATGAGATGATAGTACATCAATCTTAACATAAGAGGATCCACGGGATACCATTTCTACGTCGTTCCTAGTGGGCGTTCAACGTGGCCCTCCATCAAATCCCGCGCAGCAACCTTCCTACACTCCTCCAAATCCCTCAACTGCCCCGCAACTTCCCCCAACCTCCCAATCACCTCCCTATTCCCTCTCACAAACCCCAAACTCACATACGGAATCCCCACATCCTCACAAAACCCCCTCACATACTTCCGCGCCCTCCTCAAATGATGTCTCGGCATTCTCGGAAACAAATGATGCACGACCTGGAACTGCAGGCCCCCGTGCAGGAAATCCATCCACGGCGGACACTCCACATCCATAGTCGTCCTCAGCATTTTCATCGGGAACGATTCGCGCGTCCCCAGATCCGCCGTCGATATCGCAAAGTGGCTGAGCGTGAGCTGTACGTGGAGGGGCGCGGTGACCATGTGCGAGATCAGCAGGAATGCGATGTGGGACGTCCAGGTGGGGATGCGCAGGTAGTGGGTCGCATAGCCGAACCAGTACCAGAAAAAGATTTGCCCGGCGATTTCAAGGTGTCGGTGCCACCATGCGGGTCCTTTACGGGGTGCCTGGTGGGGACTCAGCAGGTACGACCATGCTAATACATAGAGATTGAACCTCCCCATGAGCAGAACGGGATAGTAGAGATAATGTTGCCACGCGACGAAAAATCTCGCCGCAGCATCGAATTTCATATCGCGATCATAGTACGTCGAATAAAGCGACTCGAAGAAGCGATGCGAGATGGCGAAAAAAGGCAAGTGTTCAATATCGGGATCGTGCTCGGGGGAATTCGTCGCAATGTGATGGACGTTGTGATTGCGCTTCCACCACCCGATGGATAGCCCCCCGAGGAAATCCGCGATGAATATCCCGATGCAGGTGTCGGTGTGGAAGTCATGCGTGATCCCCATGTGGCCCGCGTCGTGCGCGGCGAAGACGAATTGGTGCCAGAAGAGCCCGAGGAAGAGCCCCGAGAGTGCGTACTGGGAGGATTGGAGACATTTTAAGAAGAGTGAAAAGAGTATGATGTATCGAAGGATGTCGATGCAGTAGGAGCTGTATGGACATTGATAGAGACCATCGGATCGCAGTTTTTGGTCCAGTTGCCGATATTGGGATATTATCTTGTCTTGGGAAGCTGGGTCTAGAGAGGGGTATTGGGTTAGATCTGTGGATATTGCATGTGCTGTTGATGCTTCTGGGGATGTGAATTGCGTTTTATTGACTTTCGTTTCCATTTCCACTTCCGATGAAGACAAAGATAAACACGAAGCTCCAGAAACCTGCGCCTCAGTACCATTACGCCTCAAACGCACTTCCCTCCCCCTCTCTCCCGTCTCTAAACCCGACAAACACGATATCCCACTTCCCGCCGCGCTCGAATCTTCTCCATATACCGACTCATCACCTCCCATCCCATACCATCCCCCCCGTATCGGCGGCACCAAATCCACCCACCTCCCCTCCCCCTCCACCCTCCCAATAACAAATTTCCGCATGCGCATCCGCGCCTCCACAGAATGCAACGCGCGTATCTCATCCGTAGCATCGCGTCCAACCATGTGCAGGATGGATTTGTCGCCGCCCGGGTGGTAGGGGAACCAGGCGTCGGCTTGGAGGACTTGGTCGTCGAGGATGAGGATTTTGTGGCCTTGGGATATTAGGCGGGCGATTTCGAGGCGGGTCCAGATGCGGGGTTGGGAGGTCATGGTTGGGGAGAGGGGGCTTGTGGGTTGGGGTTGGGGATGGGGTGGTGATAGATGGATGATGAATGCGAATCTTGAACTCGCGGAATACATACAATATACAGACACTCGTCCTTACAAGCCTCTATATCTTACCAATTTATATCATTCCTAGTGTCTAGCCTCAGGGCTAGGGTTTCACAATCATATATATTTTCGAGAACAGGTTACAACGTGCCAGTATCTTCTATTTATCATTCATTATATCCGATGTCGGCTAGCGGTGTAATCATTTTATTTCATTCATGCGAAGTCGTCGTATTAAATACACCCTATAAGAAACAGCCAATATTTACGCATAAGATGCAGGGTGATTGTTGGTGGCGTTTTTAGGCTAAATTGGTTGGTGCTATTGTCTGCTTATTGCTAACTGTTTGTTGTCTATTTCGTTTATAGGAGTTGGGGGTTTGTGATGTATTGGAGTTGGGCCGCTGTTATGTGAATTAGTTGGTGAAGCTGGATTCTCCGGAGATATATGCATGAAAGTTATCATTCCGGGAATAAGCCATTATCTCATCGCCAGATAATCTACATAGGTCAACCCTACCGCAGCTACTCGCAGTGAAATCTTCAATTTCCTTGCGAGCATTCCTCCTCCCTGCCTGTCTCATCCATCCATATTCAAACAAGATACCATCAATCAAAGCCCATTAGTATCTTCCTCATCCTCATTCACAATCCCGTTATCCACCTCGTCTCCATTCAATTCATGCACTCGTGCTATCCCCCAAGACACACTTCCCTTTTCCCTCTCCCCCTTCCCTACCCCCATCCCCATCCCCATCTCCAGCCCCACCACCTCCTCCGCCCACCCACAAATGGCCTCCACCAACCCATCCACCTGCTCCTCCGTATGTTCCGCACGAAAAATAACCCTCAGCTTCGCCTTACCCTCCGGAACCGGGTATTTCACCGGGAACACCGCAAACCTCCTCTTCTCCAACCAAAACGCCAGTGGTTTCCCATAGAGATCTCGAGTCCAAAGCGGTACAAGCTGTGTCTGGAGTTTGGGCTTCTCCCAGGATTTGCAGAGGGGGATGGAGATGATTTCGCGATCGTTGGCTATGTTCCAAATAGGGTGCGAGGTTATCTTTTGAAAGAATCGCTTGACGAGATGTTGGATGTTTGCTCGTCCCTATTCTCGCATATTAGTAGTTGGTAAGGATTTTGCGAGAAAGAAAACCTACTGCTTCCGTTTCGGATTGTGGGAGTAAAGAGTATCCTGCTCGAATCGCAGCAACCTGATGGAAAGCCGGTCCGGCGGTGTACACTGTCGATTGAGAGAAATTCACTAGTGCATTTTTGATAGTGTGACTACCGAGTATAACACCTTTTAGATATTGTTAGCCTTGGAGATGTCGCAACGCGAGTTGAGAGAACACTTACCTCCTATTGATCCGAACGCTTTACCGAATGTATGCGTTTTGATGGCAATTTCCGAATCCAGGTTCAATGTATTAACGTATCCTAGTCCTCTCTCCCCCACTACGCCCATGCTATGCGCTTCGTCAACAATGAATTGTGCATTACCGCGTGGGAATATCTCTTTCGCTACCTGTACCAACTCTTTCAGGGGAGACATATCCCCTTCTACACTATAGAAACTCTCCACGGCAATGAGAACGCACTTCTGCCCTTGTTTGATGAGGGGTTGTGAATCCGACAATGCATACAAAGCTTCGCGAAATTCATCGACGTCGTTGTGAGCAAAAGACACTTTTGTAGTAGCAACCGAGCGTGATATTCCATCCATAATACTTGGGTGAACGAACTCATCATAAACAATAGCATCTCCCGGTCGCGGAATCGCCTCAAAAGTCGCACAATTAGCATTACACCCTGAGCCTACAATAAGCGCCGCTTCAACTCCATGATAATTGGCAATTTCCTGCTCCACCGCTTCAATATAATCATAATTACCATCCGCTAAGCGAGAACCTCCAGCTCCAAGTTGTGCACCGGGATTTCGAGCCAATTCTTCATCAAACGCCTCGCGTAATCTTCCACTGGCACCGAAAGAAAGGGAATCGTTGGAGAAGAAATCTACAGTTGTTCCTTTTACCCATGTGTTTTTGACTAGAGTGTGTAGTTCATAGCTCTTTCTTCGAACATCCAGCGCTTGCTCTAAGTTGCGATAGAAGGCTGGTGCATCACACATAGTATGTGCGCGGGGTTTCTGACTGGACATCCAGCGATTAAAGTTAACTTGAGAGGGAGCCATTAAAGGGTTTTGACGAATTTAAGTCGGATGCTGATTGAAATAAAAAGAAGAGAAAGATACATCATTTGTACATAGACAAGGCGGACAGTCTAAATACATGGGACATTGTAACGGATGGGCAGGTACACTAAGCCTAGTCATATTTTTGTGATTGCTGGGACTGATTAGTAGTACTCTTGTCGCCTTGGCTACAACGCCCAAAAGATAGAGGTATTGAAACATACCCTGCTATTCCTAAAAGGATGGTGATGTAATCCGAGCAGACTGAAAATGGACGTTAGTCCCACCACTCATAAACCGATTATCTACACCACTACAGCCCTTAAGACATCTTTATGGCTCTACCATGACTGTATGAACTTCAGCCGCGAATAGATCAACACATTCCTTTTTATTCCAGTCAATGAACACGTAGTGAAACACGAAGCGAGGCAGATCACATTTTTAAATCACCAACTGTTAGTCAATCATTGGTGCTGAACAAGGATGCATGTGCCCTTGGAGAACTCGCTGAGTATATTCGTCTCGGAATGAGATATAAAATCGATAAGTGCTTATCTTACTATTCTGCACAGCACGAATCTGCAAATCATGTTTATTGAAGACTGTTTACCAACATACACCAACATTTAAGTAGAAAGCACTTGCTTCGATAAGCACGTTTTATCTAAACGATCTGAAATAGTGTGGTTGTTGCTCTTAGAGCTCTCAAATTGGATCGCAAATATAAAGGGTGTATATGCACATTTCAGTGAACGCACAGTACCGCACTCGCATTACTTTGAGGTAAACAACTAATCAATACCCTAGTTCCAATATACAATATAAGCCTTGCGAAACCACGATCTTATTCATGTACTTGTGATTTTTCAAATGATGTTTGAGGACATCGTTGGTGCTTGATACGATGAGAAGGCTGGATTTATTTCACATAGACCCCCTACTCTACCGTGCAACAATCGGTTATAGTCGCCTAATCACAACGCCACGAAGTAGGCCGCAAGCAGTGGCCACTGTTGAAACCTCTGCTTGTTTTTGTAAGTTCAAAATCTTGTTGCCAGGAACTTCACTGCTATATCTGCTTACTTGTTATTCTTTGCATCGCTGACGAACCCGACTAATATTATCAGGTTCCTTGCCAGCCTGCGAAGCTCTGGCGCTTTCTGAATTGCCAGGCCCTGCTATATTTATGTCTAGAGCGTAAGTCGTGCACAGATCTATCGATCTTTATCGTGCCATTCAATCCGAGCTCATGGACGATTTTGCAACTTGCGACTTCAACGTCACATTTTCGGTCGTTGGCAGAGCGTTCGAGAGTTCTGCACTTGCGATAACGAGGAACATCTCCGCCCCAACTCCAACTATGCTATCGAAAGGGGTGCCAATATTTGTCGCTACATTCCAATCTTGCTGATGGATGGCTTTAATCCAGGGACTCGAGGATGAGCGCATATATATAAACATGCGTTTCTTCAGGACGCTATTAACAGACTTCATGATATTCGTCAACCCAAGCGTGCTCCCCTCAAGGGCCAATTTCAAAATGCTTTATTCGGACTAGATCTTCTCAAGCATGTTGAACGCCATCATGGGCTCGAGGGTGTAAGTATTGTTCGACGCATCGGTCTTAAGATCAAGGATCTTAAGCCAGGGAGCAGTGTTGCTACAATAGAGCATATCATGTTATCAACACTGCTAACGGCCAAAAGAGATTATGTGCGTCATTTTCTCAGACACCCAAGCTTGATCGATGCCACGACTATGTTAAAAGTCTATGCCATCATACAGCAGTCTCCATTGACTGTTGATCAAATGAAGGATGGATAATACCTCCATATGTGGAGTCTCCCTTATCGCCACTCAGATCGCCCAGACAATTAGAGTCCAATAGTATGCTACTGTTAGATCTGAATAGGGTTCCGTCAAAAATTGCAATACTTCCTAGAAAGGAGACTTTTCATTCGTGACAATTCTTTCGTCGGGAGATTGTGCTGCGAGACCAATAGAAAGCTTGTCGATGAAACAGCTCCCTCTCCGATTGCCAACGCGACCCAAATGATTCTTGCCTCTTGATCGATGGTCTTGGAAGTTTGGATCGCGCAATATGTACCTACATGATTGGACATGGTGCTCGCAACCTCATCTATCTCGGTTGTTGTGCCGGCCACAGAGATGCCGATCAAATATTTATCGATAAGCTTAAAAGAATGGTAGATATCGATGATATCCCGTGATAATATCAATGAGCTAGCCAGCTTCTTTTGCGGCAATATCCCAAGCCCAGATATGTTTTTCATCTCTTTTTCATCTTGATCGTTGAAATGTTACTCAATCTATGGTTGGTGTTGTATATGATTGATCAAACAGGTATCGAATGAGAGTGAGTGATTGATGTATCACAGCCAATGAGAATACACTCATAGATCAGCATTGCATAACCGATGATATCCAAGCAGCCGCGGAATAATCGATTGCGCGCTTTTGTACATGCATTCAATAGCAAACAAACAGCTATAGAGTACGAGTACAAACCTAACATATCTAAATCCATTTTAAATTAAGTTAGAGGAAATACTATAATTGTTACTATTTGTGGAGATTTTATTTCAATTCCTTTTTTTATAAATTACCGTCAAATGTTAGCTCCCGGTGATACGCACGCGTTTTCCCGCCCGCAGCTTGGAACGAGTGCTAAGATCGGGTGGAGGCGAAGCTTGGATAAATGGCCAAGTGCTTGGTTTCTTTTGCCAACATGACGATCCGATCAGATGCTGTAGCCTATTGAATATGTGAGTGTGAGTGAGTGTGAGCGAGCGTGGATGTGGATATGGATGTGAATGCGTATCTCAGGGAAAGATTTGCCTTCTTTCCATACGTACTCTCGTGTGTACTCTCGTGTGTACTCTCGTGTATATTTATGTCAATGTTTGGTGGCTGATGAACTGGAACTAGGAATGAGATTACTTTTTAGGTAAACCCATGACAGAGACATAGGTATGATGTAAAATGAAGGAGATTATTTAAGAAATATCTATATGCGGCAAGGCAGAGGGATTTTGTTTATTCTCCGATTTCCGATTTCCCGTGATACTGTGATACTCCTTGTACTTATTTATACTCAGTACATACAGTATTTGTAGCGAACCGAACTATATATATTACTAAGGGGGTGGATAAGGAGAAGGAGAACACGGGGGATTACGAACCCAAGAAGGAAGCTAGCTAGGAACAAAGCTAGCTAGGAACGAGGTAAGATTCGATTCGCAATGATTTGCATTATGTGGAGTCAAATTGGTAAATAGCTGATGCTTTTCAAACGAAATGAGGAGATGAGGATGAAAGCAGATGTGCTTTTGTTGGACAATCTGTTTCAAACAGGTACAGAGTACCAGTACAATAAAAAGTAATAAGATGTTGGGGATTTCCACACATAGATAGCTATTGTTAGAACCAGTCTCATCCCTGGCTTACAGTTCTGGGATTGGGTCGATGTTGTTGAGATCTTTTGAAATATTTATCATGATTCAGTCCAACTGTTTAATGATGGATGGATGGAATGATGATCTAATCGGCCTGTAGACGCTGGCGGCACTCTCTGGCAGTGCAAAAGATCAACAGTATGAGTTAATTATTCCTTGCTAGTCCAATGGATAGTAGCTGATTGAATGGCTAACGGGTTATACTGTGTATGCTGTACATGTATTTACATGTAGATACTACATACATACATATATACATACATGTATATAGGTCACATATACGAAGCGTTACCTAATATCATCATCATTCAATGTTGAGTACTACTACTGACTGTAACTAACTGGTGCTATTCGAATTTTACCCCTGGCTTGGATTCAAATTCTTAAACTTCCCATCAAAATTCCATTCCTCCCTGTACAGTGAGTGATTCATCCTTTTCTGAGGCTTTTCAAACCCCTTCATAACAGCCCCGCTGTCTTTCCATATATCCACCTTCCAATCTTTTCAATTCCATAGATTAATCTGCTTTACGCTTCACTCTTCGAGCTTGTATACCGACCAATATTGGGAAATTCGTCTAAAAAGGGACTCGTTAATCGTTACATACCATCTAATCTAAGCTTCTAATTAACAAGGGATCAGTTCAGTCTGAAAAGAAGCATCGAAAAAGGAAGAAGAAGGAGGAGAAGAACCTGAAATTATATTGTAAAACAGGGGAATGTTCAACAAACAAATTTAAAAAGGCGCCAAATAACCCTTGAGTCAATCCTTTGGTAAATAAATACAAAGTACCAACATTCATCATCCAAACTCAAGAAGTTCCACAGAACCACAGAACCACAGAACCACAGAAACCACTGCAGTCCACTAGGTACGGAGATATGCCAAGATACGTTTTAGCTGAAATACCCAGTAAACAACCAGACAGCCTGTTCCTATGAGAGATTATCTATCGAAGTCTTTTGAATTTCCTCCTTCAATTCTCTTACCCGTGGATGAATTGGAAGGTGTGATGAAAGTTCTAGGAATTTGTGTTTATTTTCTAATATAAGTGTTAATCTTACCTACCTATCTACCTACCTATTCTACCTACCTACTTTGATCTGAATACTGTTTTAAACTTCTAGTTGTCATTTCTCATCCGAAAGTATATCATACATACTGTTAAAAACCACCTACTTCCTACCTCCTACCTTCTATAACATCAGAATATCCAAAATCTACATACCACCCAAAGAGAAATCTAAAACTTTTGATTCCGAGTTCCAATTACACTTACCATACCTTTCACTCATTTTCGAGCAATACAGAGAGAAGCACGAAGAATACGAAAGGTTAAATTCCAGGAGAGAGACAGAATCGATCGACATACATTAACATTTGACGTTACTGTTACCTGCTGTGTTGTGTCCCCTTTTCGGTTGGGTGAATTACAATCTTGGCCCCTTGTTTTACCACCACATCAAAACCTTGGAACTTCTTTCACCATGGTTCGCATCTCTTTACCAAATCGTCTCAAAACTTACAGCAAATCCGGTTCTCGAAGTACTAGTCCAATTCCAAATAGCAGCAACAACAATATGAAGAATAAATCTAGTGCAAGGGATTCAAGTCCTGATGGTAATGGTATCAAAGTCAATGGTTTGGTATTGAAAGTTGTTGTTCTCAAGGTATGGACGAATTGAATCCACTTTTGCCTCTCAGTTCATGCAAGCTGGGAATGGACTCTCCGGATATTGTTTCTGATGATCTATACCATCTGGATACCTATATTGACTATCGTTTATGAATAGGCTAGAAATTTAGCAGCAAAGGACAAGGGCGGGACTTCAGATCCTGTAAGTACATATCACCTTATCGTGTTGATGAGCTCAGGAACACACAAGCTGATATGCGGATTCTAGTATCTAGTACTTACACTCGGAGACGAAAAGAGCACAACTCATACAATACAGAAGACACTGAATCCAGAATGGAATGTTACTTTACAATTGCCAGTTACCGGCACAAATTCTTTACTTCTCGATTGCGTTTGTTGGGATAAGGATAGATTTGGAAAGGATTACCTGGGCGAGTTCGACCTTGCATTAGAAGATATATTCTCCAACGATTCTCACGAGCAAGAACCGGCATGGTACCCTCTGCGGAGCAAAAGACCTGGTGGAAAGAAAGGTAGCAATGTTTCCGGCGACGTCCAACTTCAATTCACTTTATACGATGTTACCAACACCTCTGCAACTTCTGCCCAGATTCTAGAGAAATTCCGAACTCTGGTAGGAGCTGAAAGTCCTGGTTTAGCTACGCCTCTACGAGAATTAGGTTCAATCACACCGGGTACGGAAATGACGGAGGATGATTATTTCGACGAAGGCACGGAGCCAAGTGACGAAACCGATGATCCATCCAAACCCGAGAATAGCGAGAAACGAAGAAAGAGATTGCGACTTAAAG
Organism: Sclerotinia spermophila; assembly: GCA_038090695.1. Lineage (NCBI taxonomy): Eukaryota > Fungi > Ascomycota > Leotiomycetes > Helotiales > Sclerotiniaceae > Sclerotinia > Sclerotinia spermophila. The sequence goes on along the minus strand of JBBMOJ010000332.1, from coordinate 7,191 downwards.
GATTGAGGAAGAAGAAGCAATTAAATGCATATGAGTTTTCTGGTGATAGCGAGGTTGTTGGAATTGTTTTCCTGGAAATTGGAAAGGTTACAGATCTTCCGCCGGAGCGAAATATGACAAGAACATCATTCGATATGGATCCTTTCGTGGTTGCATCTTTGGGAAAGAAAACATACAGAACCAGAGTCATTCGACACAATCTAAATCCAGTCTTCAACGAGAAGATGATTTTCCAGGTTTTGAGGCATGAGCAAACCTATTCTCTTGTGTTCACAGTTATCGACAGAGATAAGCTGTCTGGAAACGATTTTATTGCTTCGACTGTATTACCAGTCAAGGATATCACCGATACTGCTCCCGAGGCCGATCCAGAAACCGGTCTTTACGCTATGAGAGATCCCCCTAATCTCAACACTTTGGTCGTACAACAACCTCAAGCAAAGGGCTCTCGATTTAAATTGCCAGTGTCAAGGTCTACATCATCACAAAGCTTGAATAAATTAGGACGCCCAATTTTAAAGAAGGAATTGTCGAGTTCGAATGTGAGTAATGGGGGAATCCCCAATAAAACTACACCGACTCTCGCTCCTAGCAGTGTTTCAGCAACCAACCCAGGAAGTGTTTCTCCGAATGATGCTTTATTACCACCTCCAGTTGTCGAGCCAGAGGAATCATGCGAGCAATCTGGTGATCCCGATTTACATTCATTCGAAGTTCCATTGAAACTTAAAAATGCGGAAAAGTGGGAAGAGAAACATAGTCCCGTCTTATATATCAAAGCTAAATACGCCCCTTACCCGGCTTTACGTCAACAATTCTGGAGGGCAATGCTCAGACAATATGATAGCGATGAGAGTGGATGTATTAGCAAGGTGGAACTCACGACTATGTTGGATACACTTGGCTCGACTTTGAAAGAGTCCACTATTGATGGATTCTTCAGACGCTTCCAATCACCAAATGGAGATGGACAATTTTCAGAGCTGACTATTGACCAAGCTGTTATTTGTTTAGAAGATCAATTGCAGAAAAAGTCAAAGGTCACTAATCTCGGGGATAAGATGAGAAATTTGTTGCCCGAAACATCAGCAATCAAACATGCTATACCAAGTCAACTTGGTGGAACTCGAGGAGATCAATCTACAGATGCAGCTAATACCGAAACATCAAATCGATTCCAGTCAGAGGAATCTAATGTTCAATTCCCATCAACACAATCTGTCGATCAACTAGGTACTCCTGGAGAAGAAGGTGAACTTTTGGACTCGGATGATCTCAACAATGAGACTGAAGAACACGTGGTTGAGATTCGAGAATGCCCAATCTGTCATCAACCTCGTCTTAACAAACGTTCCGATGCCGATATCATCACTCACATTGCTACTTGTGCTAGTCAAGATTGGCGTCAAGTCGATAATCTTGTCATGGCTGGTTTCGTCACATCTAGTCAAGCACAACGTAAATGGTACTCCAAGGTCATCACAAAGATTTCCTATGGTGGCTACAAACTTGGTGCAAATTCTGCCAATATTCTTGTGCAAGATCGCATCACTGGACAAATTAATGAAGAGAGAATGAGTGTTTATGTTCGATTGGGGATTAGACTGCTATATAAAGGATTAAAATCTAAGGAGATGGAAAAGAAGAGAAGTACGTTTGGAATCTATTACATATTTAGTGAGAAACCTAGTAGAACAATTGCTAATATGAATCCAGTCCGCAAGCTTCTTAAAGGCTTGAGTTTCAAACAGGGTGTCAAATATGACGATCCTGCTTCGGCAGCAGAAATTCAGAAGTTCGTTAATTTCCATCAATTGGATATGAGTGAAGTTTTACTCCCATTGGAACAATTCAAGAACTTTAATGAGTTCTTCTATCGTCAACTCAAACCAGATGCTCGGCCATGTTCAGCACCGGATAATCCTCGCATCATTGTTTCGCCTGCCGATTGTAGATCAGTTGTCTTCAACAGAATGGATGAAGCTACCAAGATTTGGGTTAAAGGTCGTGAATTCTCGATTGAAAGACTTCTCGGTAATGCATATCCAGAAGACGCAAAACGATATACAAATGGTTCCTTGGGTATCTTCCGTCTCGCTCCACAAGATTATCATCGTTTCCATATTCCAGTTGATGGTATTATGGGTACTCCAAAAACTATTGAAGGAGAATATTACACAGTCAATCCTATGGCTATTCGATCCGCACTTGATGTGTATGGAGAGAATGTCCGCGTGGTTATCCCAATTGATTCTGTAGAACATGGAATAGTCATGGTTATCTGTGTAGGAGCAATGATGGTGGGAAGTACAGTTATTACTCGAAAGGAGGGTGAACAAGTTAAGCGTGCTGAGGAACTCGGATACTTCAAATTTGGTGGTAGTACTATTCTTCTTTTGTTTGAAGAGGGTGCTATGAAATATGATGATGATTTGGTGGGAAATTCTAGTCAGGCTTTGGAAACTTTGGTAAGTCTTCTAAATTATATCCCATCAGAAGAAGTGATACTAATGGTACATGAATAGGTTCGTGTGGGTATGTCTATTGGTCATCATCCAAGTGAAGGTCAACATACACCTGATATGCGAAAGAATGAAGAAGATGTCACAGAATCCGAAAAGGCAGAGGCAAAGAGAAGAATCGAGGGTAGTATTACAAACCAAGGGGGCAATGTACCGGGAAAGCCACCGAAGGCTAGTATGGCGGGATAGACTTTCAGTGGTGGGAAGGATGGAGTGAGTGGGATAGAAGGGGAAGAGAAATGTTGTGAAGTGAAGGGAGAAGAAAATATTGATTACATTCGACATTGAAGTGCTCAGTCGGTTGGGAAATCGAGAAGGGGGGGGGGGCGTTTCTTGATATTGATGGGTTTGGGGGTCGGGGGTGCAGACGTGAAAAATCATATGAATGGATGGAAGGGGAATTGATGGGGCATATCAAAATATACAATGGATCGATGTTTTACAGGATATACATGGAGATGAAAGGAATGGGAAAAAATGAGAATCCATAAATGATAGCGAAATAGCGAATTGTGAGCGAGATTTTTATTGATGTTTGATTTTGGTTACAGGGTTTTGAAGTGATGTGAGTGATGTGAGTGATGTGAGTGATGTGAGTTAATGTGAGGCAAAGTGAGGCAAAGTGAGGCGAAAGGGTGTGCTTGAAAAAGTAGATACCTAATGTGAAAAAAGAAATGATCGTTTGAGGCATTACAAAGTTATGTGTTTGTAAGGTGGTGGATAATTCAAAGACGTTGATTAGTTTGTGAGATGAGAATTGTTAAAAAAAAATTAATTTCGACTTAATCTAACCGAATATAATACTAGAGTAGAACATGAGATTGAAAAATATCAGAAATAAATCTCAAACAGAAGCGTACATCTCAATCCAGGGAAAAAAAGAAAGAAGATAATCAATCAACGACTCTGCCGCTCCAAAAAGTTCCCAACTTCTGTCGCGAGAATCTCGTGCGTGTGGTAGGTTATGTGGCCGGTGTTGTACCAGAAATAGCTGGGGATGGGGAGGCAGGAGTAGGTTGCGTAGTTTGCTGGGGAGGAGAAGGGGGGGTGTTAGTTGGGGAGTGTTGGAGGGGGTTGGACGATAGATGGGGAGAAAAGAAATGGATAGCTTACTAGCAATATCAGGAGCATCATATCTAGGACAATAATTCGTAACATTCTTTATACCATACGGCGCAGGATCATCAAGCACGGACGAGAGAAAGGAAAAGGTGTCAAAGACCATGGCTTTGGTGCCGGGATGCGTGGCTGCGAAGTGGAGCGCGCTGGCGTTGAGGATGCGGTTGTAGGATGTGAGCATGGTGGTATTGGGGAGGGGACCCGCGGGACGGATGAGATTGGGTGGCTTTTTTTTTTGCGGAGTTAGCGGAGGAGGGTAGTAGTGTGGATTAATGGGGATGGAAAGATACTAGGAATGAGGAAAACTCACGGTACGTTGTAGCGGGGGAAGATTCATGAATAGGAAATTGCGGAACCCGGCTTTGTAGATGGTTTCGATGGCGGCGAATTCGGCGGCGATGATGTTTGTGTAGAGCGAGGGGAAATCGGTCGAGTTGTGTGAGGGGAAGGTGTAGGATTTTGTGTCTCCGATGTCGTTGATGCCGATCCAGATGGCGACGAGGGTTTGCGAGGGGGCCATGGGGATGAATGGGTGTGCGTAGGTTGACCATTGGTTGATTTGGTTGGTGAGGGATACCGTGTAGTTGTGGTGTAGGGGGGTACTATGTACAGCCCGGATTAGGGGTTTTCATATAGAGACATGAGTAGGTGGAGATTTTGGTGAGGAGCTTAACATACTGGGTTGTAGAAACGTCGGAGCCGGCAAAGGCGAAATCCCAGAGTTGTTTTTTGTTGCAGTGGGAGGGGAGGCCTGAGAAACAGGATGTGAGGTATTCGACCCAGTTTGGTCCGCCTGCAGATGTTCCAAGCTGATTACGATGTTAGTGATATGTAGAGATTCGGCTATAAGGGGTAAATACTTGGTTTTGAATGATTTCATTACTCAAGATTTGGGCAGGTGTATATGAGAAGTTTTGAAGATCTCCAATGAAGGAGTAGTTTTGTAAACCATATGTTCCTTGTACATAAGTGTACGAATCACCGAATGCGAGACTGATAGATATGGGGGTTAGAATCTCGGCTATTATTGCGGTTGCGTTCACCAGCACTTTCTCAACCAGGAGATGTAAAATCCTTCAGGTGCTCCGTATATTCGGTTCACTTACAAGTATTTGGTATCCTCCCAATTGAAAGAGGATTTGACATCTTTCGTGGGAAGCGCCCAAACGGTACTTATCCCAAAAACAACACAGATAGTATTAAGAAACTTCATGTTGGACAATCAAGGAATCTACTTTTATTGTCAAAACGACCTCGAGTCAATGGACGACTTGTTCGAGTATTTAAGGGCTCGTTTGGCTGCCGAATCCGTTCCGAATCCGTTGTATAATCCGCTCTTTTGTGATACCGCGGAATCCGCAATACTATAAATCTGTTTTGAAAAATGCGAATTAGGAATCTGCGGTTTTGTTGTTTGGATGGAATATCCGCTCTTTAATTATAAAATCAAGGGTTTCAAAACCTTCGAAAGCGGATCGAAAGTGGATTCTAATTTGAAGAGATATTAATCAATTTAAAAAAGGGATTTGAATATTTTTACTTACTCTTCTTAATATTCACATAATTTTATATTATTATTATTCCAAAAAATTGAAAATATAAAGATATATTAATATAAGATGAAAGTGAAGTGGCTAATGAGGTGGTTAGTGAGATTAGAAAAAAAATTGATACTTTGAATTCTAGGCATTTGAGGCTGAAAGTGGGAATAGCTTCAACTTTTCAATATCAACTTTGAAAGAACCCAATCCTTTCAGGGCTTAAAGCTTATCCCCTAGAATGCTGAAACTTGACTCCAATATAGTCCGTGCTTTTTTCAAGAATATCAATAATTTCATTAATAAATTGTAAATAAAGAAAACAATATATATACTCAATATAATATCTCTTCAATTACAATACCTGAATTTATAGAATTTGATTCTATTAATACAAGAACACTATATTCAAATGCTTCCCTATTTGTGGAAAAGGGGGATCATTTTTGTTAGAAAAAGGTATTTTGTTACTAGTATACTACTTAGTATTAATCATATATCACATATGATTTCCAACAATTTTATATTTATAAAACCTATCAATTTTCTTTGAAAGGTTGCTCTTCCAATCAAAGCTTAATTTATTGATATATTCAATATATTTCGACTTTATTATACTATTGAAGTAGTATAATTAATAATACAATAAACAAATTAATATAAAAGAGAGACAAAAGATCCTAATAAGTTGTATTTGTGGGCAAATAGTTGATACAAAATAACTATTAAGGAAATTTACTTCTTTTTTAGAATATATATTTATATGATACTATACCCTGAATATAAAATCCAAATCTATTAGGAATATGATATCAATAATCGAAATCATATTTTTTCGGTTTATATATTAAGAGATTAGTATTAAAAGCTTTATATTTGGTTGGTGAAGACGAAGTCCTACCTGTATATAGTACTAGCTACAAACCTGGGAGATAGTGGAGATTATAGGAGGAGGTATTGTGAATCTTTTATTCTATATCACCACCCCTTTCAAAGCAAATAGAACTTGTATAACAAAAACCTGTCTTGAGGTAAATAAAGGATTAAGATTAATAAAACTTTAAACAATACAAATAATAATGATAATTAGTGAATGATAAAGTATATAATAAATCTATTTTAAAGAATACCTATTGAGCCGAATATATAAAAACCGTGAATAGTCTACTTACTAAATATCCTCTAAGAGTTTCTGATTCAAAGAAGATATTTATATTATATAGGACATTACAGTTTGATCGCCTATAGATTATAATCAATAAGAATTAAAAGAGTTGAATTAATCTAATTGAATAGAAGGTTGAATTGATAATAAGGATTTGAAGGAAATAAATCTATTTATAATTTGCTAGTACTTTGATACTGTTTTTCACTATTTTTCAATATATTTGCTCTTTTTTTGAATATCTATTCTTTTATAAATCGATCTACTTTTCTTTTGTTTGTTTGGAATAGATAATGAAATTTTTATATATATATAAAGCTTGTTACTCTTATTATAATAGATTAAAACTTATCTTTTAATATTCCCGAGTGATATCAATTGGGCTGTTTTACTTTCTTGAGGAAAAGTAATTTTTAAAATATAAAAGGGCTTTCTATATACTTCATTACTATACTTATATACTCCCTATTATAATTATTATAATAATCCATATCTATATCCTTCTCTATTTGCAATAGAGAGGGCAACCACTTTCCTATTCCTAATAAACTTACAATCTCTAAAAGTATATATCTCCCTATAAAAAGATAATACATATCCATAAAAGGATATCCAACCCCTAATATTAATAATAAATTAGCTTGTTTAGGAGATATAGAAAAACCTAGGTTTCCCCTAAGAGGTTTTACTAATATATATAACAACGCCCTTTCTATATTATAACTCTAGATTCTAACTACATCTAAATACCCCTAGAGAGGTCCGCTACAAACGTTAAATAATATAAATAAATAAATAATATAAATAAATAAATAAATAAATAAATAAATAAATAAATAAATAAATA
>JBBMOJ010000331.1:0-46413 GCA_038090695.1 Sclerotinia spermophila | reverse complement strand
ACGTGATATCCTATCACACTAAGCGATATTCTATTATATAAGAGATAAAGAGATCTTTTAAGGATCTCTTTTCTCTTTAGCTTTCTTATTCTAGTTATTTGACCTCTATAATATACTCTAGTATATGATTATAATAATATATATTATATATAATACTAAGCAGTATACTAGTAACAAACAAATCTTTTTCTAATAAATATAATAATAGAATAGAATTATTCTTGTATCAATATTTATTCATAAATAATATATTATGTGTTTTCTATATGATTTTCTACTCTCTTTATTTTATTTTAATTTGATACTTCAACTTCACCAAGTGACTGACTGACTAACTTCAAGTCGGAAAATCTGAAGAAAAATCGGAACTAGAGTCACCGATGTATTGATATTTTTGTATGAGTCAATTTATTTATTTATTTATCTTTTGGTTATCCTATTAATATTAATCAATTGATGTAACAGATACGAGTAGAACACACACTATACTGGGATTTTATTAAAGATCCAAAAAAGAATATCATTTGATTGTGTTGTTTGTTTGCTGTAGGTAATAAGTATATATATATGTATATAGAACAGAAAGAATCAAATGTATATACGATATATATCTATGGATTGATTTATTGAATCGTAATATACAATACCTATAGGATGGATATAATAATAAGTTATCAGATTGACATCTGTCAGAAAAGTGGTTAAGTAACTCATCGGAATACACACATACATACTCGTATATATACATATATACACATACACACAAAACCCCGGATCTTCCAAACCGATATCTTGGGTACCTATTAGGATAAACTCAAACCGAACCAACGAACCTTTTTTTGTTTTATCCATTTGGACATTTGGACTAGGGTGGGCCTTCATTGAATTTGCATATACTCGTATATCGATCGTACTTTGGTACTACTCGTATTGTAAAGTGGGATTGGATTGGATTGGATTGGATTACAAGGGAACGGAAGGAAGGGGTTTTTCCCCGCAGCTCAACTCTTTTTTTTCCTACGATATGCTTAACCTTAACCGCCTTTTTACTTTTTTCCAATTATCCATAGAAATAATGTCATGGCAAGGGACCTGGCAATCATCAGCTATTTTGGGAGGAAAGTGGATCTTTTTGAGTAATTGACTACTGTAAGTTACCTCGATTACATCGCATCAGATGGGCTCAAGCAACGTAATATCAAAAGCTAGATACTCGTAGGCTTGGGAACCTTTATTACTCCCTATCTAGGTAAAGTAACGAACATCAGTCAATTACAATTATTTTAAGTCAATTGATATGATATGCAAAGGCGGGGGCTTCAATGTGAATTATCAAATCCCTTCTTTTATGGAGAGTGTACGAGTACAGAGTAAAAGAATTCAAAGTTCGAGTACAAGAAGTGATACTGCAACCGTCGTCTAATAATGGTATAAATACTGTATATGTATAATACTCCGTGTCCGTATCCTCCGTGTCAGTACGGCTACTTATGATCCCGAGGCCGAAAGAAAGTAGGGTCGAGTCGAGTCGAGTCTGTTGAGAAAGAGGAGTTTCTATTTCTGACGTGCGACAACAGCATTCCTGCATCTTCATTCCTGTCGCCATCATACGAAACTCAATCCAATCCAATCCACATCCAGCCAAAGCCGAGCCTGACAATCCGAAACTGAAGAGCAATTCCATATTCTATCTTGCACATTGTCAACAAAAAAAACACTTCCTGTGTCAAAGGCATCTAGAGCATCAGCCGCATCTCTACTTGTACTTCGTACATCAACCCAGCAAATACCACCAAATACTACCTTCCGTACATCGTATTTCTGGGGAGGGAGGCATAAATAAACTCTAGGGTTGCGACAGGGGGTATAATCCTAAAATCTTATCCAGTTGCTTTTAAATTCTCCGAAACCTACAAGAACAATAAGGTTGCCGCCACGGATCCATTCATTCTGCTTTGTGTTCGAATCAAATCAAATCAGTTTGGACTCTGAAGGAAGATTATAAAATTTGATCATTTCATCACACAGCTTGGAGCAGGTAACACCGGTAAGATATTACATTGTACATTCAAATAATCTATCTCCATGTAGAGATCGATGACTCCTTCTCACTCAAATACTGATTCACCTTTTACATAGACCGAACTTTCCCTGTTTAAAAGTCCTCGATCTACCACACTCGTTTGCCTTGCATCTCCAACACTTACGATTACACAAGTACCTAAGAAATACCTTCATAGAATAAACTTTCGCTCACCATATATTCGCACCTTTCCCTTCCTACCTCGGTACAAACTGATCTCACCACTACGGCGCAACTTGCTATCCGTACAGTACGGAGATATATCAAAAAGGATCATCTAAGCTCATCCGGTGAAGTTTGGGTGGAGTAGTGTTGAACAGCAGGTCAAAGGTCGAGCAATACAGAACTTGACCATGTCAGCCCAAGTTGCAACGCCCCAGGGACCCGAAGCCTTCAAAATGGCTTCCCCCAAAGGATCGCCCGCAGGATATTTCGACAGTGAAAATTCAAAAGAAAATAATACTGGGCGAAAGTCAGTACCACCATCACCTCCCGCTGGAAGAATACAAGGATCACCTATGACTCCCACTAAAATCAATATCCAACGACAGTCTCGTCACTCACAGATCGAGAACGAAGATCTAGATCTTTCGGAGTCACATAAAACTCATGGAAATGAGAATTCCCAGCGGTCAGAATTGTTTCTACCCTCTACCACTGAAATGCCATACCGAACACCACCGCCGCCTCCCACAACTATGATGAAGCCTCCACAGCAATCAGAACTGGGCATATCTGGGGAATCGTCTTCACCATCAAGGGCTTCATCTGAGAATTCGGCAGCCCACCCGACTCGATTTGGAAATGGAATTCCTGAACGAATCGATGAGAACGAAAATGATGCGCATGAGCAACCAGTGCCTCAATTGCAATATTACCATCAGACTACAACAACTCCAAATCATCGAGCTTCTATGCCCATTGGCTCTGGTTCAATCGATTTTATAGAAGCAGGGACCTCGACAAATCGCCACTTAACCCCTAATTCCACATATGGCAGGCACTCTTCTAATAGTTCAAGCCAAAGACCATTATCTGCGTATTCTGACTTGGGTGGTAGAAATCTTTCACCTGTCAATGGTCCCAACTCACCAACTTGGCGTGCAGGATCCGCTAACTCGGTGAGGTCTCACGATAGGCCAATGTCTTATATCGATCTTGCTAACATGCCCTACACGAGACAACATGCACCAGGCCCAATCTCACTTGATAATTCACAGTTGAGGACAGTAGTAGGGTCAAATGCGTCATTACTGAGCGCACAGAAGACCTTGGACATGTATCGGCAAAACGCCAAGAAGTCGAGCAGTTCAGAAATACAATATTCTTTTGCTATATTTTTGATACAAGCGGCTCAAGAGGCTGGCCTCAACGTAGAAGAAGAAACTCCACGGAAAGCCAGCCCAAAACCTGGTCGCAATAGCCCTTACATAGAGAGTGAACCTGCCACTCCACAGAATCTACTGCGCGAAGCCAAACAAATTTTACAGAAACTAGCCGACCGAGGGTATCCATTTGCACAGTACTACCTAGCTGACGGGTTTTCTTCTGGGCTATTTAACAAAGGGAAACCAGATCATAATACAGCCTTTTCATTATTTGTTTCAGCAAGCAAACACGGCCATGCTGAGTCTGGCTACCGAGCCGCGTTGTGTTATGAATTCGGATGGGGTTGTAGAGCTGACGCTGCCAAAGCAGTACAATTCTATCGAGCAGCGGCAGCTAAAAATCATCCCGGTGCAATGACTCGTCTTGGTCGAGCCTGTCTCTCTGGCGACCTCGGCTTTGACCGATACAAGGAGGGCCTTAAATGGCTGAAGAGAGCCACTGAATCAGCTGATGCCCAGTACAATTCCGCGCCATATCATCTTGGAGTCTTGTACGAGAACGGATATGGAGAAGATCTTTTCAAGGATGAAGCCTATGCTGCTGAGCTTTTTACTCAAGCCGCGGAGTTAGGAAACGCCGATGCTTCTTTCAAACTGGGTGAGGCATATGAACATGGAAAGCTTTCATGTCCTCGAGATCCTGCTTTAAGTGTCCATTTCTATAATGGATCTGCGGAGGCTGGTAATCCCGAAGCCATGATGGCGTTGTGTGCTTGGTATCTGATTGGTGCTGAGCCGGTACTCGAAAAAGATGATAATGAGGCATATGAGTGGGCACGACGAGCTGCTGATATGAGTGAGTGTTCTATATTGTTCATTCATTGATCTTAAGCTAATGATATTATAGATCTTACCAAGGCGGTGTATGCTATGGGATATTTCACGGAGATGGGTATTGGTTGCCGACGTGATCCGTTGGAAGCTAATGTTTGGTACGTAAAAGCCGCCGAATCTGGCGATGAGCGTGCGAAACATCGACTTGCCAAAATTCGAGCAGCAGCATCGGGAGGTACACCGATGGAAGTTGCCCCGCCTAGAAATGCGACCAAGATCAAGAAAGATGCTTCGGCCGTCGACAAACCAGGGAAAGATGAAAAGGAGTGTGTGATAATGTGAAGCGCGATGAAATATTCTCCATTTTGGTGAGAAAACCAGGAGTTTTACGGTCGCACCAATTAGTTTTCAATGTCTAATAATTGTTAGTTGGAACATTGACAAGAAACCGAGTCTGGAATCTAACGAGACGACTGAGGTCCAGACTCTATTGGCAGGGATAAACTGTTAGTTGTGGGCATAGCTGTCGATATAGAAAGGCGTGATATAGATCTCGCAGGATAAGATTTGAATGGATTGGGCAAATGCCTTGGTTTGTTCGCGTTTGATACGTTGCATGCGAGGCGAGGCGTTTTATTAATGATGAATGGCGTTTTTTGGTTTTTTCTTTTTATATTATCATGCTTCAAGGAAAGAAGAATGTCTTGGTTTGCGTATTTCTTTCTACAGCGTTGATGATATTTGCATTTAAACAGGGCGGAGGGAGCATAGTTTGAGGGCAAGCATGGTTTTTAGGGAGTGGGAAGGAAGGAACATCGGACTAAGTGGCACATGAATGGAGGAGAGAATGATCAGAGGTGATTTTACTACCAGGGCTTAGCGAAAGAATGGATGGAGAAATTTGACATGGAATGAATGGGGATGGATTGAAGTTGATGGAGTATGGATAGGCAGATGAAGAAAAAGATAGTGATAGTTTGTTGCCACTCAATATAATGAAATTATATGATATGATATATGGAATGAATTAAAATGTAGGAAAGTGAAATGATGGATGGATGGATGCAATTATAGTTTTTAGATATGTTTTTTTTTGGCTTGGGCTAATATGTGTTGGGTGGGTTGGAGAGAGATTGGTGAGATCATTTTGGGTAGTGGCCTAAAGGGGGGGGTTGGGGAGTTGTGAGTTGTGAGTTGTGAGGTGTAAGATGTAAGGGTTTATTGAGTGGATTTCGATGGGTGGGTGGGTGGTGATGGTGATGGTGATGGTGTTTTTTTTTTGTGGAGTTTGAGTTTGGGTGTGTAGATAGATGCTGGGAGGAGAAGGAGGAGGAGGAGGAGAAGGACGAGTAGAAGAAGGAGGAGGAGAAGAAGGAGGAGTGCATAAATATTAAATATGGTTAGAGATATGAGTTGAGTAGATATATAATTGTATTTAGGGGATATTTACAGAGGAAGGGTATTGTATGTGACGAGTGATGAGTGGTGAGTATTTGGTGTGGGGATGGATGGTAGATTGTGTATGGTATGGTATGGTATGGTATATTCTTTTTGTATTCTTTTTCTTTTTTCATCGAGGGAGTCTGGGGAAGAGGGCTCAGCTATTGAATCCTGATTTTGGATGTATTTGGTTTGGTATTTGTTTGGGTACTGACTGGTTGGAGATTCTAAGGTTATTTATTTGAGTGGAGTGAGTTTTGATTTTGATTTTGGGGGGTGTGTGATGGATGGATTGATGGATTTGTAAGGAGATGTTCTTTACGTGTCGCATTCCTCTCCCTCGAATCCTCGTTCTCGGGGCGCGGGGCGGGAGGGGAGGATTTGTGGATTTGTTTGTTGATTGTTTGGTGGATGTATGGTAGAAGTTGGGAGGGGGAGTGTGGATTGGGTGGATGGGATGGGATAGATGATGGGTAATGTGGTGGGATTTGGGGCGGGGGGCGAGGGGCGAGGGGGAAGTGGGGGGAGAGAGAATTAGGTATGTATGTATGTTTGGTTTGGCTTCGTTTTGATATATTAGGACTTGGGGTTTTGGGTTTTGATGAAGTTGAAGTTGAACTTGTTTTTGCGTGGTAGGATGAGGAAGTAAAATAGGGGGGGGGGGAGGGGAGGGGTAAGTTGGTGAGAAGATATTTATTCACATTTTTTGGTCAAGTTGAGTGATTTCTTATAATTTGAAGTGATTATATATTCTCTAACTTGATTAGTTTCAAATACAAATTACATTCTATTCATTTCTCAGATAATATATATGGTCGGTTATAACTTATAGTTAATAATAAGATTTGTAAGCTCTCTCTAACCCACACCATCACCTTCATACTAGGGGATTCTTCCATCTTATTGAAAAAAACATCGCATACATGTATTCCCATCTATACACATGTATACAACATTATCCATCAAAAACTTATTTCCAACACGACTTTGGGAATAGTACTATAATACGCTTTTGCTAGTTAGTGGTGTAATAATTATAATAAGAGGAATCTTATTAGCTAATAATTATATCTCAAAAGCCAGCTCAGAAAACGATTTCTAGATCGATCGATGGGTGTGTATGATTTTTTTCTTTTCATTCATCTCCAATTCCATTATATATATATGGTGAGCACTCTTAGATCAAGGACTTGGGAGCGTAACTTGTGTTAAAATAGTAGATGTACTAACCATGGCCATTAGATCCTAATTACTCTTCTTTCCATATATTTCCAGTAGCGAATATCGATTTGGGGATTGGATATAAGATAAACGAAACTCTTGAATATGTAAGCAAGATTGGAGATCTCGGCTCTATGAATAATAATAGATTTGATTAACATATAATTACACATCCACCTATCTACCTATCTACTACTCTCTTCGAATTCCCCAGTAAATCCCATCTAAAAAACTGACCTTAAATAAAACCAGACTATCCACTTCCGTTAATAGCTCTTGATATTCGCCCTCAGCTGTAGCCGCAATATCCATTTCCGTTATGTATTTGCCGAGAGAAAAATATCTATCTATCTATCTATCTCCCTTCCTTCTTCTCAAATCCAGGTTTCCAGATACCGCGATTCTATCGAGCATGTAGCAGATCCCGTAACAGTATTTCTAACTCCTGGGTCCATGGTTCCAGTTACAATTAAGCTCTATTAATATTCTTAACCCCTGCACACGGATCTCTCAATCAGTGGTCGCAACGGGTGGCTTGGGTAGTACAGCTGGCTACAAATACCCGCGGTTATAGATAGCTATAGGAATAGAAAAAGCTATCCCCACTAATCAATAATTGGCTATAGATATTAGAACCTTATTTTTATAGATTAAACAACCAAAGTATATATATAATAGGGATTTTCATTCCTTATATAGTCTATTGATCTTTTCTATTTAGAATAAGGATTATTATTATATTTCAGTCTCAAAATATATCAATTTATAAAATCCGATATATATATTAAAAATAAAACTATTTTGTTTGATTTTTGTATAGAAAATATATATAAATTGTAAATATATTTGTATAATAAATATTCGTAATTACCTATAAATATTAACAGGGATTTTAGCTATTTTCAACGGATAGGTATTAGGGCCTCTGATTGATCCCCCGTTAATCGTAGCTTGGGGATAGGTATTCGAATATTTATACGAAACCCACCCGTTGCGACCACTGCTCTCAATCTGCTTCGCTGGCTGCGAGTGCACGTGTAAATAAATGGAGATGGAGAATGCTGAAGCCTGGTTGAGGGAATTGATTTCGATTTATTTTGTGGTCTCGATGCATTGAACCAGTGCTATCTAATCCAGATATCTTTGA
Organism: Sclerotinia spermophila; assembly: GCA_038090695.1. Classification (NCBI taxonomy): domain Eukaryota; kingdom Fungi; phylum Ascomycota; class Leotiomycetes; order Helotiales; family Sclerotiniaceae; genus Sclerotinia; species Sclerotinia spermophila. The sequence continues at coordinate 38,360 of JBBMOJ010000331.1, read as the reverse complement.
TTTCAATGAGTCCAGACGAGATACTGGGGAGTTTCTTCGCTTTCGAGGATACGGGTATCTGGATGGTTGATGATGTCATTGTATCGGGGCTGTTTTGTTTAGTGTATTGTAGTGTAGTGTATTGCAGTGTTCTTATTGTACGAACTATAGTCATATGAAAAGGGGTTTGATATCTAAATCTGTGATATTTTTATACCAAAAAAATGATCGGAATATGGAAATGAGTGAAATCCTCAGAGGTTCAAGAAGAGAAAGTTTTTTCGGAGAGAGAACCCCTAACCACCTTATATTGAGGAAAACCCACAGTCCCTACTCTCGTCTCTATCCAATATCTCACTCCATGTTCACTCTCCAAGTACCGAATTCGCATTGATCCCAGTTATTCAAAGAGATTTATCCGCTCTCAAATATGATATATAATTAGATGCTACGCCGCGCGCTTTCCTATTATCTAATCAATAATAACTTAGGATTTTATTTCCATTGAGATTCTTATAATTTTGAAGATATATTATCATCTTATTGAATTATCTCATGAACTTTTCTCCCCTTCTCATCTATGAATATACTGCTTTCATCAGTATCAAAGTCTAACCAAATAATTCATATCGTACATCCCTTCACCATCCACGCATACCAACAAGCTTTCCCCGCATAGATCTAGATCAAGCAAGGAAAAATAGATCGCTTAATAACGATATCGATAGTATTGAAAAGTTTCCGATGAGTGAATAGATCGGTTAAAATAATTAGCCCCTGGCTTCTTACTAAGTGCACTTCCCCAAATTCATTCACAGTCAATATACTGGTAGAGCTAGATGATTGTAAGTCTCTAATACTTATATTAGAGGCTAGGAGGTTTATCTTATATTTATACTATGTAGAATGATTATTTCATTTAGGGTTGAGAGTTTTGAGAATGCAGAGATTAATAAGAGGAAGGTATAAATTAGTAGCATGAGCTAAGCTTATCAATACAAAAGTATGAATAGAGCGAGATGGGAAGGAAATATTAATAAGTACAACAATATGACAAATCGAAAGAAATGACTTCAAGGTATCGAGTAACTTCACTGATATACTACAAGACAAAATAACCATTTTCATCAAACTCATAGAGGAAATCAATCACGAAAACATACAAAACCGAGTCAATTTGTTGAAGACGAGTGGCCACTCTATTTATTGAACTATGTACTAAATGAATATATGAAAACAGACAAGAAACTCAAGAGAGTGGAAAGTTTTCAGGATGAAAAGTCCTGAAAGGCCAGATAGCATAACCACGACATCGTATATCTAATTCATTTCTCACATCCCCCGACCAATCTCCTCTTATCCTCAAATTCTCCTTGCAGTTCGGGAGTATTCACACCCTTAAGCTCATGGATCTTATACCAAAATATCCACCTTCGCTTATTTGATGCAGAGAACCGAGTTTCCTTGATAACTGCACTCTGTAGCAATTTATTAGTATCAATCCCTCATATTCGCAGATACCCGCTCATGGAGAAATGGGGAAAAGAAAATCAAAAGACATACTTCCGTCAAAGATTTGACCAACACCATTGGTCCAGTAAGAGCACTTGGTTCCGCCAGCGTGGACATCTTGGGTGTTCATCGTGGTGCACGCTTCGTGGACGGTGGCTAGGAAATATGAGTTAGTTCGGTGTTTACGTATCTCGATGGGATGTGATGAAACATGGGACGGAGAGTCACTTACAGCCTCGGATATTGTAGTATACGTTGTTTGCAACCCAGACTCCGTTGGCAGCCTGTGCCCAAGCGTTGACGCTGGTGGCGAGAGCGAGGACAGTGGGAACGATGATGGTAGTGAATTGCATGTTTGCTGTGGATGTGTTGGATGGTTTGAATGAGATGGAATTGTGATGAGAATGAGATGATTGTATGATATGGTGATGGTGTGATGGAGAGATAGTCTTTCATGAGTGATGGGAAGTGAGTTTATATATATTTCTGGTCATCTCCTGGTGACTATTGATCTGTGGATCATTCTTCATGTAAAAACTGTTTATGGGTCGTCTTACACTTGGCTTTCTCTAACCTTCTCTAACTCTGAGGGTGGACCTTGACTTGAAGTCAAGAATGATTCAGCTTACACTTGACATTATTGATAGTGCATTTTGACAAGGTGGTCATCATTCTTTGAAAATTTCTTCACTCTGACGTTTGGCCCAGCTTTGGGGGCGATGACTAGACAAAGAAGAATTACATCACAACACTAATTTTGAAATGTACTACCAAGCAATATCGACAGAGGCAAAACAGGAAGATAGACTACTATCACCCTAGTTTTCTCAGAGTTGATAAGTCCTATACAGACATTTCCAATGCTCAGAATAAAGTTCCAAATCCACACTCCAAGGACATCAAAAGCCCTCAAGATAACAATAGCAGAAAATAATTGAAGCAAATAACGCATACAACGAAACAATCCTCCAAGCAGGTCAACAAAACGAAAGCAATCCCCAGTTTTTCATTTTCCACCGAACCAATCCCATAATCCCGCAATCCCATCTTCGAGACCTCTTTTCCAGAATAAGCTCGCATACTCAACATCTTGCACATTTCCCATTCGCGGACTCGTATATCTCATTTCGTACTTCCAGACTCACAGCTCAACAAATCATCAATTATTCTTGATCAACTATCCACTTTCCCCCAGACTTGGCATTCAAATTCCACTCTAACAAGCACAAGCGAGGCTCTACCCGACACCGCTCTGTTATCCGCAGCCAACAAATCCAAGCTGACTGCACCGGAGCAAAAGCTCAAAACGGATACATACATGATCGTCCGAGTGAGATGCACAAACCCCATCCATTTGTGGAGAAATAAGCATAAATTCAAGTTTTGCCCAGAGTGGGATGGATGTAAGCGGACGCTAACGAGCTTACCCGCTCAGCCCTTTTTGTGTGGCCTTCTTCTCGTATTGTTTCCATTGTTGATGACGCCAAGAGAAAACAACAAATGCGTGTATTATCCCCTTTGATCAATTTCACGTACAGTACGGAGGAAGGAGATTCGGCGGAAGAATCAAAATGGTGGCGATGGAATTTATGTTTGCGAGGTGACCAATCGTTGTATATCCACCTGCTTAGTTGAGTTGAACCATGCTTTGGAACGCTTATGTGCAGCGAAACGAACATGAGGGTTATTTTTGTAACTTGTCGAAATGATTTATATCGTTAACATCTCCTTCCTTCTTTTCCAATAATCATCAAAATTTTCCCTTATTCAATTCATCCATCCAAGCACACTCTACCATTATATATATCAACATCACACATCTGCCAAAAAAAAACTATCCCATTCTAGCCTCAACACCTATCTCAATATATCTACAACACCACACCCAAAACAAACAAGTTTTTTCTCTCCATCCACCAATCATCACAAACTACCACGTACCTACCTATATACCTACCGACCTAGATAAATGCATAGCATCAACCCCCTCCCCCCCAATATAAGATACAAAACAAACTCACCAAATAAATCCTTATTTACTACCTCCCCTCTCCCCTCTACCTCTCCCCTCTACCACCCAAACATCCGACCTCCCAAAACATCTTCATCTCCCCATCCATTTTACACACCATCCCCAGTCCTTACTCCCTCCTCCCTACTCCCTACTCTTTACAAACAAAAATCTCCGAACACCCAAAAAAACCCTCAAAACTCTAAAAAGTTCCATTTCCATTCCCTTCCCCTTCCCATCCTACCTCCAAAAACTCATCCACTTTCCTTCCCTCCCCCTCCCCACTCCCCTATAAGAATATCCCTACATATTCCTACATCCATTCATTCAGATATTTATTTCTCCGCACACACGATCCGCTCATCCTCACACAATGCCATAATACAAGACAAGTACACGTGCGAGCAACCTATCTCAAAACAACCATAGCACAGAAATACCATCAACTTCTAACCAGACACACCACAATGAATCCATCTACTTCACATCCAGCTATCAAGCAGCTTAACAAACAAACAAACAAAGGGAGAAATCCATTCAATCTCAATAACTTTTGTATATTCATTCATGCTGCTGAAATTACTATATACCGTTCCATCCTATTCGGAGGCAAATGTGCCAATGGAGATCAGAATGATTCTATGTCATTCCATTCCATCTACCTTCATCCTACAAACATTCCCTCGAATAGACATCCACTTCACAATGTCCATACCCTGCCATTGGCAGAATCCACGATTCCATTCCGAATTTCAAATCTCAACTCTCAAATAAAAGTCCAAGCTCATATTGAAACTCTTCCTTCCCAAGTTTCCGAAATATATAAAAAATGCCCAACACATTGCGCAACAATGCCATATACCGAAGTGAAGTAAAATATAGACAAACCTATAATGCTCCCTATTCATTCCAGTTCCGTTCCATGTACATTCTCACCCCATAAAATCCATCCCAAATCCTTTCAACCAAACCAAAAACCATGTCACCAAGAGAAGAAAAGGAAATTGAAGAGAGAAACAAAACAGGAAAAACGCCGCCCCAAAAACTCCATCGCTAATTTGGAAGATTCGAATTTGTCCCCAAATAGCATTTCTCATTCCGTGGCAATGTAGTTCCTCCCAGAATGCCATTCATCATCCCACATGCCAAATCACCAAAGGCGATGATGATGAATTCGTGACTCCAGATAATGCCAAAATATAGTTGAAATGAGATGCAAATAAGAAAAAGTACCGTTGACTTGTTTTTGAGCTGTTACCGGTAGCGGGTTTAATATATGTAAAAAAATGCTGGTCTTGGATCATGTGGAGAAGTTGAATGAAGAACCAATACCTCAAAATGACTCGAGGTGTTGTTCTGGGTTTGTGAAATAGACCCCTTAACAATATGGATAGTAACCCTTGATCGACATTTGCCTCGTATTAGAATGCTTAGAATGATCCCAAGTTAGTTGAAAGAGCTGCTCTTCTCTCTCGACGCCTCGTAGTACCTCGAAGGGCTGGCGACTCGTCCAGAAGATCTTCGGCCAGGCTAGTACCAAAGTCTCGTTTCCTTCCCGCCATCATAAATCTACTTTGTTCATCCTCCATCATACTTCTTAGTTGCTCATCCCTCCCGCACAGACCTTCGGTAGCAAAATCGCAGCGTTCGAATTCAATTATTCCGCCCCTCAAGCTGTCACAGTTTGCAACAACCAGCTCTTGACCATCGTTGGTAAAGTCGAAGCCTCCAATCTCTCCAAAGAAGCTAAGGGTCTGTTTACTGTCGAACATTTCGGCATTTATGATATTGACATAATCTGCTGGTTCCGCTGCGACCAATATCGGCCTACCAGAACCCAAAGGAGAGAACTTGAGTCTCCTGACACCAGCCATATCTGAAGCAATACTGGCTACGGGTCGATTCCAATACCGAGCATCCCATATCTTTACCTGCATGTCTTGGTTTCCAGTCGCTACTGTCCATCCATCCTCAGACCAGTCACATGCGAAACCAAAGTCAAGATGTCCCTCAAGCTCTTGTAGAATCTGCCCTGTATCGGAATTGCAGATCATAACTTTGCGAGTGTCGCCGACCAGTACACGCAGACGTCGATCAGGTGATACAGCTGTGCAGTTCATAGCATGATCATACATATGCTCGGAAATAAACTTGTTAGTTGCGACGTCGAGAGTTCTGATACCAGAGTCGTTTGAAGCGAAAGTAACTAGAGGCGAGGTAGACCTTGATAGATGAACTTGAGCATGATTTGTGATATCATTTGGGTGCTCTGTGATTACACCTTCAATATGTTTCGCGTCCTTTTGAGCTCTAGTACTAATCAATGCGTATTGCCCCTCAAATCCACCTGCAACAACGATCTCGTGGCCACTAGCCAGAGTGGAGACTTGACACCCATTCAAGGAAGAATGAAATGACTGTGTCCTTGGATTGCTCAGATCCATCAAAACACGGGGATTTGATTCAACGGTAGGGTCATAATACAACACCTTTGTTTTTGCAGCGTATGTCACACAATTCTGTGAGGGGCAGGTTATTAAATTGCGTAATTGAAAGTGTCGAATATGGACTTTATGTTGAAAATCCATTTGTCGAAATTTGAAGTAATTATCAACATTTTCAAGTCTTGTACCATGTAGTTGCCGGGGCTAAATTTGGTCAGATCAGTAAGTAATCCACAAGTAACAAGTAAACTCACATTCAGCTGTGGACGGTTGGGGTAAACAAGATTGGTATAGTTTTTGTAGGTGGCTCGGCGTCTTTGTCTAGCCTTTAATCGTGTTACCCCCAAGTCTTTCCAATCAATTCTTTGAATGTCACATTCCTCCCCTTGAAGGTCACATCTCCGCATGGGCCCAAAGTCTTGGGCAAGTATATGAGCAGTGATGGCAGCCTGTGAAGGCTTCGAATTACTTGTACCTCGGCGAGCAAAAGATATTGCCCAGTCGCTAAGAAAGTCGCCGAGATTCATGTTAAATTGACTTTCAACTTGAGATTGGTCAGCATCAGTATCAACAAGTTTCTCAGCATTGTGATCAGTGTGAAGATCAATGTCAAGGTCAACGACACGGCCAACATCATGGTTAACAGATTCCTGGTCACCTTCGAGCGGCCCAGCTAATGAGAAAGGCGCCCCTCCAGCTAGGAGGTCATGCCATATTGCTAAATCGGCATGTATTGAATTAGGATGATCTTGCACGTAGAAATGTTCAAAAAATGAAGCAGGGGGGTAATGTACTCTGATTATGATTTATGAACATATCATGATGTTCATCTGGAGTTGATTCAAAATCTCCATGCTCCTGTCCATCCTGAATATGCTGTAGTTGTTGTGAAACCTCTGACATCACAGCTGGCAAATCGGTGGTAGTATTGATGGCTTCGGGTAAAGGTGGAGGAATATAGCTCCCATACGGGAATGAGCTATCTGCAGGCTCCGATGGGACATCCAGTTCATTCAACGAACTTGGGTTATAAACCGGGCTATCCGAAAATTGGAAGTGGGAGTCATGGTGTAATCCTATCGGATCATTATGGTACATGTTTTCAGAATCTCCTGTATCCATATCCATGTTGGGCTCTTCTGCGTGCGATGATACCGTTGTCAAAGGCACTCCTCCATCAGACATATCCTGATCGGATTCTTCCATCATATCCTCGGAGAAGTAACGACTGCCCGGTGTATATTCATCGCTAGAGTCGTTGAGAATCATACTTGCATTGCTCGTCGGAGTCGCAAGCGCAAATGGTTGATTTGTATAGGAAGAGTCTGATTCGCCCGTAAGTATGCGGCCGTTGGAAGAATCATTCTCGATATTATCTGCCGAATCTCCATAAGGAGGAGTCAATGGAGTTGAAAGCATTGCGCCGTCGTCGTCTACCGTACTCAAAGGACCAGGTTTCATGAATAAGAAGGTCGGTCTCGCGGAGTGAATATTTCGTAGCCAGAAGAAGAGTTTATTGTGGATTGGCGTGGGAAACTAAGCACAAGCTAGAAGAGGTAATTGTAGTAAATTAGGGTACCAGTTGAATGACAATAACAGATTTAGGATCTTTAAGCTGTACAAGATGCGCGATGCAATGTGCGATTTAGTGTTACTTGCATGGGCGGCCTCGGCCTACCAAAATGGGGAGGATGTGTATGTGCTGTAACTTATGATGAGATTGGATTGGATTTCAAAGGATTGGGCGTAGGATAGGAAGTAGCAAGTGTAATATGAGAGGCGGGATGTGGTGGCGTCTCGTTCGTTGAAATGGTGTGGTAGAAGAGAAAAAGGATGATAATGTGGGTGGTTTCGTCAAATGAGTAATTAAATCAATCGAATTGAGGTAAGTTGTGTAATGGTGATATGGATATGGATATGGTGATATGCGGTCTTCAACGGAATCAATCCACCAATCCACAATGAGAAAGTACTCTGACTCTGTATGTGATGGATGGGAGAGAAATAAGAAATGTATGGAGGAGGAGGAGGAGGAGGAGGAGGAGGTAAGCGGTGGTGGGGTTGTTATCTGAATTATTAGTTTCCGATATCGTAAAAGCGTGGGGAGTCAGTCCTCGGTAGGATTAACCTCACTTACTCATATTATAGTAACTACGCCGTAGTAACTAAGACCAAGTGAGGAATGAGGAACGAGTAATGAGTAATGTGAAGGTATTCCAAGGTTACTCTTAATAAATCCCCTCTTTCCCACACCCCCTTTTCTCTCCGAGTCTCTGCTCTATATTGTTTGATTTATACGTATATTACGGATATATATATATATATAATGTCTTGAATATTCTTAATATTCTTAATCTAATTCTCTTCTCTAATGTCAGCCAAGAAAACGAGTGAAATGTATGATTGATGTGTCCTTTCTTCCGAATGGCCAGAGCAAGAAAGAACGAAGCAAGCCGATACAGCTAAAGTAATGTAATTAATAAAAAGAAGACGGCTCGATTGCTTTCACAATAAAAGACTTCTTTGTTTGGAAAAGCATTACCTACCCACCATCATTAACCCCCAAAGCAAGCTTCGGAGCGGGAGATCATATCCAATACTAAGATCTGTACCTGTACATCAATCAATGCAAAGTATTCGGATCCAATAAGAACGCCCTCTTTGCATTGGGACTTGACAACCTTACCAAATGCATATCAGTCTGAGCCGGAAGTCTTGCTGCTATTACGACAGATAATGTATGAGGAAATATACGAGATGGGGATTGAGTTCGAGGGATGAGGAAGGAGAATGCGAAAAGAAATCCACACATACAATAATAATAGAAACACATCACTCACGCATACTTGGTACATATATGCACACCTGCAGTCACGAATTTTAGATTTCTGTTCTTTCGTTTTCTCTTTTCTTCTCCCCAAAAAATCTTTCTCTTATATTGAAATTCTGATATCAAAGTTTCCTAGACTTTTTCCAAATGTTGTTAGATCTTGGATCCGAGTGTGGATTGGACTGGATACATCAAATACATTATACCAAGCTCCTACAACAGACTGTTGTCCACACCACCCCCCGACCGGAGGAATATAGCGATCAGCGAAAGAGAATGGCGTATTTTCTATATCGTACTTTGCTGTCGTTATCAAAATGTCTTGTTAGTGCAGCTATCGGCCTCTCTATAAGCCTATCGTATGTCTCATATACTATCGTACCATCTGGGTGAGCTCGGAACATCGAGTACACACACGTCTTGGGAAAGGTTTTTGTTATGTCGGTGTACGCTATTCGTTATTCGTTATTAGCTGTTAAATTCATGCCTTTCTTCCGCGCATTCTCCCATCCGCTTTCCCCCCCTTCGCCCAGGAAAAGAAATAAAAGAACGCTATCTTCTCATTTCCCCGATAGTGTGCGTTGCAGCTGCACGATATGCGGTATGCGGTATGATCGTATACGGAAATTCCTGCATTAATTCGTGAACGATTCTTAGAGTGATCCGGGTTCAGAACGATGCCTGCAGCTGTAGAAAAAATGATGGGACGGCAACCCCAGCTCTCGGAGTTGCGAACGTGTCGTGCAGCACCTGTTGTCGTATCACCAATGCACCAGAGGAAAATGGACGAATGGGATGACTGAAGTTCTTGTACTCGTACATGAAAAATATTTCATCATCCTATACATAACTTGGTTAGTAATTACCATGTAGAATCGTATCTTATGGTTCTACCCCTCGAAGCGAAATCTATAGGAGAGCGAGTTGATTGCTCATGTTAAAAATGCCTATGAATCCCGCATTTCGTAATGTTTGTGATAGGTTTGGAAATACCTCCGGTCATTTGTTGTCATTTTCTTTTTCGAGAAAGTCATCTGCAAGAGTTTGCAGATGGCTTGGTTGGACAAGAGGGGGGGGGCCTTTTGATTTTCAGCCACGAAGCATGCTTTTTGTCACAAATCACATTGTCTAATTTGTCTCGGAATATGAGGTAGGCATTATAAATACTTATCAAGTACAGGTTTTCATTAGTATTTCTAAAAAAGCAATTATCAATGCTTATTCATGTGTTCCGTTCTGTTGTTTCTTCTCGGTATTGATCGATGGAAAGAAAAATGATAGATTATATTTTCCGGCTTTGAACCTACATAATTTGAGACTTACAACGGCTTCCCGCATGGATCCATCCTGGCTTTTCGGTCGGTACATCATATAAAGTTTGTCGGATCATCAAAGGAATGAGCCAGTTCCGTTCCCAAGTGGTTGAAAGCGTCATGACTGCAAACACCCGTCGTGGAAGGAGCGGTGTGGGGGAAACATGGGGAACAATTCAAGACATACTCTCTTTTTCTTTTGCATTCCATGGATTTTCACTCCTTCGCTTTCGCTTCCTCTTCCTCCGGTATCAAGAAGTAGAGCAGTACGACTTATCCTTCCATGCCTTTGAGAGATCACAGATCTAAGTGCTAACCCATGATGATAGGATATTAAGGTACATGATAAGTAGTCCGTCTTCATGCATCGAAGTCTTGTACACATCACGTGTAGTATATTTCCGCTGAAAGTTCCCGATTGTCCCACAATCTCGGAGTATGACTTCGGATCTAGTTACTCAAGATCCGAGAACTCGGGCAAGGCAAGGTAGGTATTCTCGAGATCTCGGTTGTTGGTAGGGCAGGAGAAGCACTCGAGACCTCGCCTTACCATTTCGTGCTATGTGAGCCATTTTTAGTGATGTGGTGTATCGAAGTCTCTTGTTTCTTTTCGTCAAGTCTCATTGGTTTTTCTGCGTTGTTTGTGAGAAAATTTTGAGCCGCGCTGCATATCAATATGTCAACGGTCAGCCTCGCGTGGTACATAATTTGTCTTTCTATAAGCTTTAAATGATCTAGCCCGAATGATGGACTCGAGCCCCGCTACAGATCCATGGACTATCGCTTGAAGTGTACATGCTTGCAGTACGACTTTAATTACTTCTTTTTGGCGCATCGCGTGACCTAAACCTGTGGTCTTACATATTTTTGCTTCTTTCTGGCCTTGCGTTTCAGCCCTAGGACCTAGAACACTCATTTGTGGATAAAGAAATTGGGATACCAATATAGTTCCGTCTCAGGCTCACATGCCGAACCGATAGAATGCAAAGGTACAGTCTCATCTGAGGCTTACAGCCGCTTTCCAAACAGAGACAATTACAGGATCTATATCCCCCCATTGTCATTTGATCTTGTTTAGCATGCCCAAGCCTTTGCTTTGGGCCTATTCCGATTGGCAGTAATTCACACAGATTCCCCCTTGTTCATTGTTGCATCAAAATCCTTCATACTCACCTGATAAAATGAATAGAATATATGCAATATATTTGGTACCCTACTGAGTGAGTAGGCTTGGTAAATTGCATCAAAGCGCGCTACGCGCAACAAACTCATTGCTCTCCTTCACAACATATGCAGGCCAGACAAGTATCGTGAAGGGCTATTGTATAGCCTACTTTGGCCCAAGACTACCCAGTACCAAAATATATTTTGGAAAATGGAATGATATGTTTAGGTTCCACTTTTGAACTCATATTCTGTTTATATAGAAATATTTATAGAGTATTATATCGGGATGATGCAGCCTCTGCGATGAACGACGCGGTGATGACGGTTAACCACGGGAAGTCGCAGGGATTCTAGGCTCCGTTGACCAGCGGCTGGGTATTGTAAATAGTCCAACCCAAAAAAATCCAATCAAAATTAATATCGATTTCAGTACAATATTATTTAAATTCTAAACGTGGCTAAAGGAATACCCAGAGTATATACAAGTTCTACGCCCCAAAGATATGCTTCCTACACTACTGTTTGATGCATGACATTCGCTCTATAACTTTCCGACCTCTCCAACAACTCTTCATGCGATCCTTGATCCGTACATCTTCCCGCATCCACCAAGAAAATGATATCCGCTTTTCTAATCGTACGTAGACGATGAGCAATCGCGATGACTGTGATTCCCCTCGCAGCCTTCTCCAATCCATCTTGCAAGAGCTTTTCCGACTCGGCATCTAAAGCGCTAGTAGATTCGTCAAGAATCAACAGTTTAGGTTTTCGAACGAGCGCGCGAGCGATCGATAATCTCTGCTTCTGTCCTCCTGAGAATTGATTTCCGTTTGTTCCGCAGAGGGTTTGGTACCCGTCTGGTAGCGCTGCGATGGTGTCATGGATATTGGCGAGTTTACATGCGTCGATGATCTCGTCCAAAGTGACTTCGTGGCCAGGTCGGGCTCCGAATCCAATGTTGAACTCGACCGTTCCTTCGAAGAGGACACTTTCTTGGGGTACCAAGGAGATGGAATCTCGGAAGGCAACATCTCGGTGTTTGGTCACGTCTACGCCGTCAATAATGATGGATCCGGATTGTGGTGTGTATAATCGTTCGACCAATGAAATAACTGTCGATTTGCCAGCACCGGACGGTCCGACAAGGGCGCAGAATTTTCCAGGTTGAATATCGATGTTCAAGCCGTTCAAGACTTGCATATCTGGTCTGGCAGGGTATGAAAAATGGACATCGCGGAGCTGTACGCTGGAGGCTCCTTGATTGGATGACGGAGCGGGTGACTTTGTCTCGGCCATAGCTTCAATATCTTTGGAAGGAAGACTCTCCACATTTCCTGTCATCTTGTCTGATCCTATTTCGATGAGACTCAAGATTCTTGCCATGGCGGCTCGAGCATTAGATAGTTCGGGTGCGAGAGCAAACATTTGACTCCAGAGTAGTGCGCTCACAAGAAGAGAGAAGACTACAATCAAAAATTGGGTTTGTGTATAGGTGCCTGCTAGAATTTGTTTGGCACCCCACCAATATGCTAGTGCATTGACAAGGTTGCCAAGGAAGTAGGTAGTTGCCTGCCAGAGACTAGCTAGGACACTAACTTTAAACGTCTCTTTGCGAGGACCTTTCAAAGATCTTCGGTAGGTAGCCAATGTCTCTTCTTCAAGGGAGAGCGATGCAATGATCTTGATGGAGGTAATGGCTTCTACACCGATATCGACAGATTGGGTGTATGCATTTTCGTGTCGGTCTTCAAATTGGCCAAGAACTCGGAGTTCCATGAGACCAGCTCCAAGAAGAAGTGGTACCAAAGCCAAACATACCAATGCTATTTTCCAAGCGATAATGTGAGTCAAAACGATTGCAGCGACAAGATTAACGGTAATGGAGAATAATGTGCCAATAACGGAGCCGCTTAGACCAGCCAAAGCATTACCATCTCTGGTAATATATGAGAGAAGTACAGCTGGCGTTCGACCTTCAGATTGATGCCATTGGAGATCCTGTTCGAATAATGATCTGAATGATAAGACCCTCACGTTGAAAACAATTTTCTCGGAGATCCAGCCAAATCCTGCCCAACTGACCAAATTTCCGAAAAACTCGATAATGGCGAGCATAAAGAATAGTAGTCCATAAAAGTTTCCTCGCGAGTCAATATAGCTGGCACTCTTGCACGGATTCAAACTTCCGACGGTGTTTCCAAAAATTACAGCTTCACCAGAGAAAGCTCCACCAACAACAATAGAGGCAACGAGGGCGATGAAGATCGTGAGGAAATGAGGCCTCAATGCAGGGGCATAGCCCTTCATGAGAGCCCATATAGATTTCTTTGGAGTTTCAGGCTCTTGATCTTCTTCCGGAACATCGGTGACTGTTTCTTTCTTTTCTGAAAACTCGGGTTCTTTTGCATCCCCAAGAGGGGCACTTTTGAAGCTGCTCTTTTCCAAATTCGCATCTGTAGATGTAGTGGCTACAGATTTGCTAACGCTGTCTATGCTAGCTCTTTCATTCTTGCCGGATGTGGATCCAAGGCCTTGCAATTTGACTAGGTCAGCGTATGCTCCGTTCTTAGCCATTAATTCCGAATGAGTTCCCTGCTCCACGATGACACCTTTGTGCATGACAATGATATTATCCGCGGTAGTGATTGTTGAGAGACGATGAGCAATGGTGATCATAGTTCTACCGCTCGCAATCTTGTTGATGGCTTGTTGAATACGTTGTTCACTTCTTGAATCCAGAGACGCCGTTGCCTCATCCAAGATAAGCACAGCGGGATCCTTAACAAGAGCTCTAGCAAGGGCCACTCTTTGCTTCTGACCACCACTGATCAGTCGTCCACTGGAGCCTACAGTGGTTCCGTATCCGTGTTGCAAGGCAGTAATGAAAGAGTCTGCATCAGCAAGCTCTGCGGCTTTTCGGACTAAGTTGACAATTTCGATGATTTCCGGAGCCCTTGATGCGGCAGTAGCCATAAGATCTTTACCCTCCCGAACTTCGCTTGCTAGGTCTGAAAGCTCAGAGCTATTGAGTGCTTCTTTCAAATGCGCATGGTTGGGATTGCTAGAGTTGATTAATCCATGTGCGATATTTTCCAAGAGGGAGCGGTCGAGAAGAGATGGCTCCTGTTGTACCAAGCTGAGGAAACCTCTCAGGTCACGAGTATTACACTCACGAATATCGTGACCATCGAAAAGAATTTTTCCATGCGTAGGATCATACAATCTTGTGACCAGACCGGCGATAGTTGACTTCCCACTTCCCGAAAGACCAACAATGGCCGTGTTCTTGTTAGCAGGGATAGACAAAGTGATATTATCGAGAACTGTAATCTCGGGCCTGGAAGGATAGGTGAACGAAACATCCTTGAATTCGAAACCGCCTGCTTGCGGAAGTCGAAGACCCGAATCAGTAGTGCCATCGATGAGGGGTTGTCGATCTATATCCGAACGTAGCTTTTTGTACGAGGCGACCGCTGCTATGAAAAGATGGAGAAAAGGTGCAACTTGACTCAAAAGCAAGGTAGCTGTTATCGTGTCAGTGTAACCCTGCAGTGAAATACAAGTCCAGCTTACCTTCAACCAGGATAAAAATGACGGTAAACGTAGCACCTACAGTGACGCCTGCAGTGCCATTGCGCACAGAATCCGCGATGCTTTTACTTCCTTGCCAAAATGCCAATCCGTTCGCGGAATAAGCAATGAAATACAAGAACCCGGATTGTATACCAATCGCAGTTGCCTTCTTCAAACCCTCGGTCCTCGAAGCTTTAAGTGCAGTAGAGAATTTGTTCTCCAATCGAGTATTTCCACCAAAAGCCTGCACCACAACGATGTTAGAAAGCGCTTCCGAAGCAATCGACGCCGCAGTAGCTGCATGGTCCGACATAAGCCCAGCGTATTTCTCGATGTAATAAGTACCAATGAACGACATCAGGAAATAGGCCGGAATCAAGGACAGTAACATTGCTGCAAGCTCCCAGTCTTTGATAAAGGCTACAATGTAGGCCGTGACGAAAAAGGAGAGACTGGAGAGGACTATGCCCACTTTCTCCGAAGTGCCCGAGCGAATAGTTTGAACATCGCTATTCAATCGTGAGGCAACTTCTCCGGGGTGCAGATTGTCGAAGTAGGAAGGTTCCTGTCGAAGCAAATTCTGCAAATAACGTTCGCGCAGTCTCTGGGCCAACCGCGCGCCGTGAAGACTCCAGCACGAGAGATGCAGATAGATGAGCACGAACTGGGCAATGGCCAGATATACGATGATCAGAATCTTGCTGTTGATTCCACTCTGATCTTCGTCCGAAGAGGAGCCCGAAGACTCACTACACGTGGCTGCGTTAAAATCGTCGAGGAGTTGACCAAACAGAATTCCAATTATTGGGAAGGGAACACCAGCTGCGATGGAACATATCACACCCAGCAATAGCGTGCCTTTATCGGCAGCTGAAGGATTGCCAGCCAAAAGCAGGCAAGGGAAGGCCGTAATTTTCTCGGCCATGGTGAGGTGGGTTGCTTGAGTCGGAAGGAAAGTCTTTCGATCAGTATGTATACACCTCTCTCAGACCACCTATTAAAGAACTTGTCTTATCTTATCGATGGACACGGGATTATGTTAATATGCATAATATTTCTGCTATTAAATATAGTCTGACATCAGTCTACACAAATTGACTCATCATTGCAAGATGGAAATCCCACCTACACCTATGTTTTATAGCGACAACATTAACATTCAAACTTTTTCACCATTAGTTTTCATTTCATTTTCATTTTAACAGGGGTTAGACGAGACAAGGTACTCGAGAACCGGTCCGGTACATTTTCCTCTTCCTTGGCAACTCTGTGGTGGCTCGAGTGGGTTGAGGATTCCAGATTGATATACTAAAAATCCATACTAGCCCAAAAAGTTAATTTTCTTTTATCAGATCATCAGATCATCAGATTAGATAATGGCTGCGAAGGTGGGTGCGAAGGTAGGTGGGGGCTAGTCATTAGGATAAATCCGTTACGTTTGCCGCTAGCAAGGAGTCCATAGCCGACTTAGTTGTGTCAGGACTAGTCACTAGCCCGTACAGCTCCCTAGTAAGGTTACGTACGGACAATTCACCTAGTATAGGAGGTAGTACATGGGAGTACATAACGATCCACTCAAGACCCATGGGCTTACGTTTACTTTTTTTATACTTTGTTATAGAAATTGACAGGTGCTAGGACATGTGAATAATGAGGTGATGTACACTGTAAAGCGTTCCGCTCCCGGACAGAATCCGAACCGGAAACTATGGATGAAGACATCTTTCTAGAAATCCTTGCCTGTAAGTTGGGTTTTTGATGAAAATGTCTAATTGATCGAGTGGCTAAGTTGCTGTTCACTACATCCAAATACGCGTACGTTTACGGTGCGGAAATGAAAGTTCTGTATGATAGCATTACGTCATATACACCAGTAAAATGTCGTTTTTGAAATTGTAGGTATCTTGGTAGCTGTAACACATCTTACATACTCGGGCAGCAGTATAGTAAGATTACAAATGAATATACGGACATTTTATTTCTTTAAGATATCTCTGAGACTCTAGTCTGGCAGTCCAATATTTCAGGTTGCTTATTCCTTTTAATAAAAACCTAGTGTAGATAACTCTGTGAAATGATGGTATTTAGCATCACCACTGTTAGATGAGGGACTCTCTTCTTACATATCTCATAAACCTATTTACTATGTACAAAACTCATATATCCATCCATTCGTTTCGAACTATATAACCTACTGTAACCAACCCAAGAACTAAAACATTTGACCATCAAGCAATAGCTCTGATCGGCTATTAGCCAATTCTTGAATAGCAGCAGCCAGCTCATCAAGAGCTGTATTCACAAACACAGTATCCTTTTCACTTCCAACCACACCAACATGCATTTGCCCATCCTTAATAAACGTTACAGCCTTGACAGGAGCTGCCGCATCTCCATGTGGATTTAAGATATCCACTTTGCATTTTCTACCAGCAAAAGGCATCGTATCGAAATCATCCCAATCCTGATGATGAACAATGGAGTCGAAGAATTGGGGATCCGAGTCTGACGACCATTGAGTGCACTGTTTGGAGATTTTATCAAAGCCAAGGAAGTCGTAGGCTGCGGATTCGGCACTTTGCTTTTGGACAAATCTTAAGAGGTCTATAGCTGTCCACTTTGACTCGAAGGAGACGCGAGTTGGTGTGAATTGATAACATGGGCCTACGACATTCTCCGCGCCGGCCAGGTCAATATTTCGTCCGGAAGTAATGGTACCAAATGTCACATCTGGCTTCTGAAGGCGACGTGCTAGTACAAGTGCCCATGCTGCAGTAAGCAAATTTGCCGTGGTGATCTCTTCAGGACGTCGGGAAACATCGACTGATTTTGTTTGGAAAATTGCTTTGTCTGTAGGTTCCGCCGACTTTCCATTCAAAACGGATAATGATGAACCATCGAGAAGATTGCGCCAATAGTTGATAGCAGTTGTTTGGATACGCGTATCACAAATTCGTGCCATGTATGACGAGAAGGGCTCAAAATCAACAACCTTTTCTCCCTTGTAGAGAACTTCCAAATCTCGGAGTAGCATGGGCAGGGAAACACCATCGTACAGAGCGTGAGACAGGCCTATGATTAGGCATTCCTTACCATTGTTATCTTCAACATGTAGTAATCTGAGAAAAGAGGATCCCAGATGGAAGCCTGACTCAATGTCTGTTGAGCAGAGTTCGGCGGCGCATTGCTCAATGCCCTTGGCAGTTCGTAACATAGTAATATCAGGATTCTTAAGGTCATCAATAACCACTTGAAAGAAGTTTGATTCGTGTTCAATAAAAACAGTGCGTAGAATTTCGTGGGTACGGATAAGCTCTTTGCAGGCGCGGAATAGTTGCAGGCGATCAATGCTTTCGTCGAAGTACAACATAGTATATTGTATGGAAGTGCGCAATGATTGAATGGTTCCTCTGATGTCAAGTGCTTGGGATTCGGTTACCGGAGACACATCTCGAATAGTCCAATCTTGACCTGCGAGCTTCGGCTGAACGACTTCAGACAAGAATGTGTTGATGTCTAAGTTGTTCAATGTTGAAAATGGCTTGTAAGGCTGAATCTTGTTTGTTGATGCTTGGTCTACCTTCAGTACCTTAGCAGCATCACCAAGACGCATATGTTGGAAGATGTCGGCCACTGTTAGACCATGACCTTGCGCACGAAGACTTGACACCAGTTTCATCGCCATGACAGAGTCGCCCCCGAGGCGGAAAAAGTTGTCATCAACATCAATCTTCTCCGAAGAAATTCTGAGTATATTGGCCCATGCAGCCTGAAGAATGCTTTCCGAATCTGTCAAATTCTGTTTTGCTGAATTATTCGACCAGACCTCTTTAAATCCTTGACGAAGCTCGGAGAACACAGACCGAGGGATCTTTGAAGCTAGCAGATTTAACAAAGCATGATCAACATCTTTCTTTTCTTTTGGCACTTTGTCAATTATGACATATGCGAATGGCATCATATATGACGGAAGAGAGTCTTGGATGAATTTATCGAGTTTCTTGAGTGCCAGAGCAAGACTCAAGGAGATCTTGGGGCAGATAGTCGCCTTGAAACTTTGTGGTTCTTGTGCGTCGCAGACAAGGTCGTGCCCTGCTGATATGATTTCAACATCTCCTTCGCCGGATAGCTGTTGGTCTACAAAAATCAGCAGCTCTTGCTTTGAGGCTTGTTCAGATTCATCTGACGATGGTTGGTATATGGCGGCAGCGGCACGTACGGCTTGTGGAAGGTATTTAGCAAAGTGGGCTTCGAGTTCTGTAATATCCACAGCATGTCCTTGAACTGGCATGGCATTTTCTTTTCGACCAACAAATACTAAGCTATTGTCCTCTAGTAAACGGACCATATCACCAGTGGGTTGCACTCTGCCAGTGCGGCCGCCGCATGTAGAGCTTCCTGCTACGAGCCAAGCTGGAGATTCAACAGTTTCGTCTGAAATGAAAGCCCCTTCAAGCCAGAGCTCGCCAATGCAACCGA
Source organism: Sclerotinia spermophila (assembly GCA_038090695.1). NCBI lineage: Eukaryota > Fungi > Ascomycota > Leotiomycetes > Helotiales > Sclerotiniaceae > Sclerotinia > Sclerotinia spermophila. The sequence goes on along the minus strand of JBBMOJ010000331.1, from coordinate 19,052 downwards.
TAGGCGAAAGTAGAGATGGATTTCGAGGATTACAAACCCAAGAAACGACTGCTGGAGGGTATGTTGACCCTTGTTTGATGCTTGCATCTGCTCGGATCCTCTTCGACGATTTGTCCAAGGACAATGGAGGTGTTTGGTTCCATTGCCAGATTTGGTTCAACTCCGCCTCTGGCAGACATGATACCTCATCAATTCTCCTGGATAGATCTTTGGTCAATTGTGAACAAGCCATTTTCAATTGTGCAAGCATTCGTTCCATTTGGGCAATCTCAATCAAGCTGCTATCAAAATTGGCACAAATTCTGAAACCAGTCTTACGAATTCCACAAGCCAGCATCAGCGGATAAGGATTGAAATGAAGAGATTCGAGTTCCACATCTCCTGACTTAAATCCAAGATCACTACCCACATATTCTGGCTCTGAATTGATTACCAACCCTGTACCAGCTTCGCATGCATGTTGAGCATCTTGGCTGACTTTCCGAATATTTTGCATCCCCATATGCTGATACGGTATGCGAGCCAATATGCTTTGCTGCACACTCTGCAAATAAGCCTCGATAGAGCTTGATCGGCTGATATTTATGCGAACAGGCACTGTGGCGATCAATGGACCAACAATGCTTTCGACGCCCTTCAATGAGATATCTCGACCTGCGAAAGTCTCACCAAAAACCACATCATCACTTCCTGTATACTGTGATGCCACAAGTGCCCATGCACCTCGAATCAATGTTGCCATTGTAAAAGGGGATTTAGTGCTCCTGTCAAGGGTTATGTTGATTTCGAGGTTTGCATCTGGAGTTGGCAAGTAGTCTCTAGACGGTAGTCGTGGAAATTGGGGTCCAACGGCGTCTTCCAATTCATTTCGCCAGAATTCCTGCATAGCCACTTCATCTGTATCACGCACATATTTGACAAAATCACTCATATATGCTTGCATTTCGATATTTTGACCCTGCAAAACATTGCTGACTGCTTTCAACAACAACGGCTCTGACCATCCATCGTACACTACATGGTGAATGGTCCAGACCATATATCGGTTGTCGTCGTCTGGTTGGTCGACAATAGCATATCTAGCTAAGCTGTGTCCTAGGTCCATTCTCTCGTTGCGATCACGTTCAAGGTATTGTTCTAGGTTGCTTGAACTTCTCCAGGAGATACCTTCTTTAAGTATGACTTGCTGAAGGCCAGGTTCTTGGAGCTGGGCTACGCGAGTGCGAAGAATAGGGATAGCCACAACAACATCCTCCCATGCCTTTTTCCAGACGTCGAGGTCTATATGAGATGGAATACATGTAACTCTTTGAGCGACGTATACCTCGGTTGATTTAAGCGCAAATGTGAATAATGACTCTTGCGTAGGTGTACATGGATATATGTTCTCAATAGCTGCCTGGTGGCAACCACAAACATGTGATGCTTCAAGACAAGCACTTTCGACTGGTTGGGAAATCATTGAAAATGCCGGAGTTTCCGTCTCTACTTCCGAGCTAGAAACATGCACGACCTCGGCCATCGCTGAGAGTGTAGGGTGGCCAAAAGTGTTGATGACACTAAGATCCAGACCTTCCTCCCTACAGACAGTAACGAGTTTCATTGCCGCTAAAGAGTCTCCACCTAGTGCAAAGAAACTGTCATCGATTCGAATAGATTCTGCTTCGAGCTTTAATATATGGCTCCAGGCCTGACGCAAACGCTTCTCAAGATCAGTTAAGTCCCGAGTACTGGTCTTGGTTGTTTCTTCATTCACGTCCCGTAGATCCACCATGGCACCAAATTGCCTAAGTCGTTTACGATCAATTTTGCTCGAGATCAAGACAGGAATATAATTGACTGGGATGCATGCAGTTGGTATCATATATCGCGGCAAGACCTTGATTAATTCGGTAGTGGCTTTCGATAGCATTTGGCTCAGCTCTTCGGAAACCTGAATTGACTTTATATCAGTGCCCTCTTGTCCCTTCTTCTGCTGTGGCCCAATGAAGGCAACCAATGTGGGTTGCCCCCCAAGTCCTTGGGATACAATCACCTCAGCAATCACGCTAATCTCTGACGGTAGCCTTGCCATAAGCTGACTTTCAATCTCACCAAGTTCAACACGCTGTCCACGTAATTTAACCTGTGTGTCTTTCCTCCCAACGAACACAATGCCTCCAGAGCCATCGGGATCATATTTCCCAAGATCTCCTGACTTGTATAGACGTCCTTGACGACCAGCGTACCTATTGTGGCCTGCGGTAAGCCATGACGGGTCTTCGATAAAAGATACAGCAGTCTTAGCGGGATCATTCAAATAGCCTTGTCCTACAATAGGCCCCTCGATAAGTAATTCACCTACAGCACCAACAGGCATTAGCTGTTCGTGATTATCGGGGTGAGTGATCCATATGGCAGCTCCATTTCCTTTCCCAATGGAAACATAACTTCTACCAGTAGCAGTGTCACTATTTATCGTACATCCAATGGTACACTCGCAAGGACCATAACCTATAACAATTCTCGTATATTGTCCCCAAGTATTAACATCTCTTACTGATGATGCCTCTCCTCCAAGACCTAAGGCGTTGAGCGATTTTATAACATCGGTGTCCAAAATTCGAGCAACGGAAGGGGTTAAGCCTGCGTAATTGACCTGCATTTTTCGCATGACTCCATTTATATCGTTCAGTCGATCTTCATCCGAGGGGATACAAAGACATCCACCATTTCCAAGAGTCAGTAGCATGCTGTCAATGCTGACATCGAAAGCATAGGCCGCGAAATCAAGAACTCTCGAGTTCTCAGTGTAGCCAACTGCTTCCGCTCGAGCAATAGCACTGCTCGTATAAGTCTCATGCGAAAGCATGACTCCTTTTGGCGTACCTGTGCTGCCAGAAGTAAAAATAATGTACATCAAAGCAGATGGTGGTACGGCCTCTAGCTGTGAACCGGCTGGTGAGTTTGAGATGTTCGTGAATGTGTTCTCTTCCACAAGCATAACTTTTCCATCTGGGACGATCAATGTTGAGAACTCATACTGGGCGCGAGAAGTCACTATTAGTTTTGCATCTACTTGCTCAGCCATATTTTGAAGGCGCGCAAGCGGAAGCGTTGGGTCAGTCATCAGCAAAGTTGCCCCAACTTTCATCACTGCTAGTACAGCTACTATTGTCCAACTTGATTTCTCAAAACACACAGGCAGGACATCATGTAACTTGACACCCATTTCTTTAAGAGAACATGCCAAGAAAGTGGAATATTGATCGATTTGAGCGTATGTTAGACGGCCATCCCAGGAATCAATTGCGACTTTAGCGGGCGATATTTGAGCTCTCTCAGAAATTATATCGTGCATACAAGAGCTGTAGGTTGGAGGTAGTTGGTGATTCCACCGCCATATCTCATCCAGATCACGTGATGTTGGTCTGAGACAGTCTTCGATAGAAGCTTCGGGAGTAGAAACGCACAATTTGATGGTGTCGACTAGAGTCTCAACGAAGTGTGTGACTGTGAACTCTATTATGGTTTCGTTGTGCCATATCGGTCGAATTTCGAGAAGATTGTTCACGTAACGTAATTCGAGATGAAGGACACCCTTTGCTCACCACTGTTAGCAATTTGTCAATATGCTCGAATGATTTTCTCACTTCATCTTTTGCCTCTTCAGACGTTTGGGATAAAGAACTGGTGCTCAATAGAAGTGAGATGGGACTTGAAATAGCAACATCCTGACTTGATGCAACTTTCGTGATATGATGCGAAATTTCCGATGTAACCTGCCCGACATTATCTTGTAATGTCTTCGTTACTCCGCCTAGAGAAAGACGCCCTTTCACGGGCTCATGCTCAAAACTATCTTCTCGAGTTATGTAAGCCCAATCAAAAGATATCTGGCTTCCTTCGTCCTGTGTCCTTAAAAGCACGATGAGCCAGGATAGAAGTAAAATCTCTTCTCTCATGCCAGTTCGAGTATTGGCCTGATCAGACGAAAGGCCCTTGACGTTGAAAGCTCTGAAGCCTTCGCTATCAGGCTGGCCTGGCAATAAATCAACAAACCCATTTCCAGGCGAATGTTGACCTTGGAGATCATCAACATGTACAGAACCCATTTTGACGATAATCCAAAGATTATGGACGTGGGGTTTTGGCGGTAGTCCGAGATTTGAGAAGGAAATGCTGGACTTCGACCATGCGTTTAATTGAGCTAAGAGTCTCACAGGTTGCACTTAATTGAGCTATTATGTTTGATTCAAACTCGGGGTCTTCGGACATTAAAGATTATCATAGCATATCTCCTTACATTGAGAAGAAGGCCGCAAGGCCACTACTCTGTGCTGGTCAGGACTTAAAGCCATAATGCATTACGCGTAAAGTTGCAACAGGTATATAGTTCAATTTGAGCATAAAAGCTCAAAAAGCCAAAAAAAAAAAAAAAAAAAGTGAGCCATCACCATGACTCAATTTGATAAGATAATGGACAGGCCGGGAAGAGCTGCATCGGTCAAGCCTACAAGGTAGAATGAGTGAAGTTTATGGTTAATAACTTGCAGCATATTCATCCATGTCATCTGATAAGATGAAATGATGGGACTTCTTGATTAGCTCGAGTTTAGCTTGTTGCTGATTGCGGATTTTCCAGGATTAAATTTTCACCCCGCTGATCTTATGCTTCGCAACGGATCTGATAATGATTAATTAGCCGAGCTAGTCTCGGCAATCCACTCTTCATGAATTAGGTTTTAGATGACGTAAAAAATGAGGCCGGTATTCTTTCCCATCACAGAACATTATTTTATTCCCTATTAGTTTCACAGGAGGCTTAGAATGTTATCAGATCCTTTTCAATCTCATCTGATAAGATTACCATCAATGACTCTTAGCATTACGGCCATTACGATGTGCGGCCCATTCTAGCTGCCCCTGCTAATATCGCTCTAGTATAGATTTTGAGTGAAATAGATTAATGAGATTGATTAGATGTTTATCCATGTCATCTGATAAGATAATAGTTACACATTTTACTCCACATTTCCTCGGCTGTATCCACTACATGCTCAAATTTTTCCTTCAAGGTTTTAACACATGAAAATACGATGTAAACAGCTGCTTCTAAGGAGTCTGTACAGCAGCACCATTTGTCCTTCCTGAGATGGCCGTTGCAGTATACTAAATCACTCACAACTTTGAATTTACCCACTTCGGTGGTCGTTTGTCTACATATGCTTGAATACCTTCGGCAAAATTGGGACTTTTAACCAGGCGGGGATACCATTCATCAGCCAAAGTCGACACGGCTTCCTCTACACTTCCAGCTTCCCAGCCTAATCTTATACCCATACGACCAACAATCAACGCATCGGGACTATTCTTGCACATATCTTGAGCAACTTGGACTGCAACATCAACAACATCCGTGCCGGACTCTGCCACTCGAGTGACCAGTCCCCAATCCGACAACGTCTTGGCACTTACGTTTCTACCAGTTAGTACCAGATCCGAGGTGCGTTGCAAACCCAAGGTGCGAACCAGCCGCGGTAGACACCCCGCCACAGGGACGATCCCACGCTTCGCTTCGGGCAGAGAAAACACGGCCGTTGAGGCAGCGATTACGACATCGCAATTGGTTATCATTTCGAAACCCCCTCCCATACATATGCCATTGACTGCAGCAATAATAGGCTTTTTGCCACTTCGACGTGGGAGGCCCGCAAGACCTGGTGCAGACATGTCATTGACAATCCCTGCTCTGTTCATCTCGTTCCATTCTGTTCTCGCATGTTTTGATTAGTTTTCGTGTAAAAAAAGATTAATTCGATACTGGATAAAGACTGAATTTTGAAATTTCTAACCTTGCAAATCGGCTCCGGTACAAAAGGCTCTCCCCACGCCGGTGATGATGCCCACCCACAAGCTTTCATCTTGATCAAAAAGCTCCCATACTTTTTGGATTTCCCGACTTGTGGCCTGATCGATACAGTTGAGCTTCTCCGGTCTATTCAACGTGACCTGCACGATTCTTTCCTGAGGAAAAGAAACATTAAAATGTCTGAAATTCAAGGATCTTGATCTGAGTGACATTTTAACAGTGGGTCGATGATATACAATTTGTCACTGTTGCCAGCCACGGAAAATCTCATAGATAGAAAAGGATAATATTTTTGACTAGTTTTACGAGCTTCCCGTCTTGTAACTTTATAATATTTTATTGATCAGTGCGTACATATTTCGATCCAGCTGGTAAATATATGAATGCATGGTGCATTCTTAATTTTGTGTTTAACAAAGAATATTTTTAGCTTAAAGTAGACTTTATTTTCTTGGAAAGCTTTCTCTCGCTTCGGCATCCCTGAGACTGAGACTCCGTTTGAAGCAACTTTCGAATTAGCTCACGATTGCGAATTTGCGGTATCGGAAACGGCGTTCGGGACAGGGTATATGTAGGGATACTATGTAACTTACTAATTGTTGCTATACAGAATAACTTGCGCGTGCAGTTACCCTGCTCGGTCCGAGTAGTTTCTTTGATTTGGTTGGGAGTGGGGTGTGTGAGGTAGTAAAACAGCGGAATTATGTCTGTCTTGCTCCTGGTGTAAAAAACGTAACGAATCTAGAGTGCCGAGAGTGTGTCTTTAATTTACTAGACCGATCTTTTGTACGAAGCTGAGTTCAAGAAGTCAGGAGTTTGCCTTTGTCCAAACTTTATGGACGGTGTAGAACTATCCTTGATGAAAATTGCTTATTGCCTATGTAAACAAATCGACTGTGTGCACTTTTGTTGACGATATTGTAATCTTTGGTGTCTTATCTACATTGAAACTTTCTCTTTCAATATACTGCCGGGAGAGTCTCGTATTTCCTTATTTTATGAATTCCACATCACAAACTTTGCGAGGATGGCACCACATAAATACCCTCTGGTAAAACTACCACATCCTTTTTTGACCACATATCGAGTAAACACCAATGCGGAAACGTCACCAGCTAGACATACTTTGACATTGGATAGTCAGCAACCCACATCTGGAAAGCCTTTACCTCAACCATTACATTCCGATTCTCTTTCATGGCTTGATTTGGTGTTCAGGCGTGAAGACGAGTGCCCCCCTCTATCTGACAATACCGCCTGGGGAAGAGCATGTCGAAGTCCGCAAACTACATTTGAATGGACAGGGAGCAATGCTCCTGCGTTAGGTCAAATCTGGAATGTGGTCCACGCAATATATCTTGCCCATCCAACATTGGAGTATTTTCGATTAACTTTGAATGGTTCCGAGAAAGAGATTATTCGAAGCGAGTTGTTATCTACTGGTCTGGGAATTGAACACCCAAAACCATGGCGTTTTTCGAGCGCAGCAACAACAGCATCGCCCACCGAAGAATTGCTTATTCTTCGAGGCGCATTTTGGCAAGGAGCAGCCTCACCACTTGGCCCTCGTCCTATCTGGGTAATTGGAGATGGAACCGACGGTCCAGTACGAGGGTCCTTAGCCCAATATCCAGTCATGCCTGAGAACTACCAACTCACCATGAAATTCCCCGAAGAAGCCGTCTACACTCACCATCCAACACGTCGTCCCAAACCACATCCAGGATCCATTTGCTATAGTCGCTATATTCCCGAATTGGACGAGCATTTCTCTCTCGAAGTGGTTGATTGGCAAAACGATGCACATTTGAAAACCTTCAACACGTGGCAAAATGACCCTCGTGTTGCTAAGGGCTGGAACGAGACTGGAACGTTGGACCAGCATCGTGAGTATCTACGCAAGTTGAATTTTGATCCTCACGTGCTGTGTCTATTCGGGCGCTTCAACGAGACCCGATTCTCCTATTTTGAGCTCTATTGGGCAAAAGTAAGTCCCCATCTCTCTTTGTGGCTCGGTATCTGCCGTATTCCATTGATACTGACATAATATTCGCAGGAGGATCACTATGGCGCTCATTACAACGCCGGAGATTATGATCGCGGACGCCACTCCCTCGTTGGCGACGCTTCGTTCCGTGGCCCACAGCGCGTCAACGCATGGTATTCGAGCTGTATTCATTATGTATTCCTCGACGATCCACGAACTGTAAATGCAGTTGGTGAGCCCAAAGCAACAGGTGTCACGATTTTATCTTACGAGAATGCCCAAGGTCTTACTATTGGGAAGTATGTTGATCTGGGACACAAACGATCAGTCCATTCAATTGTTAGCCGGGAGAAATGGTTTCAGCTATGTCCTCTATTTTGGGATGGGAGAAAACAACCATTGGAATCTGCAGATCGAGCAGCGTGGAATTCGATCTACGCCCCGAAGTTGTAACATCGAGATGACTGGTCTGCGCCGTCTGAGATGAGACGTTATGTATATAAATTAGTTGTCGGGGATGTGAAGATAGGATCCAAAAAGCGAGCAAACCATGTAATTTTAATAATAAAAGCAAAATCATCTAATATGAGTTCGTCAAGGCGAGTCATTAATGAGATGACTTGCGACCAGAGATGTTGTAAGTGAGTGTTGGTCTCTCGGCAGAAGGTTAACTACAGCCAGGGGGAACATTCGGTGATGCTATAATCATCATGTTTGTAATGTATTTCATTGCCAAAAAAAAAGAAACCAGTTGGGATCGCACATATGAGTGAAGATAATGTGTTGATCAGGTCACAAATCTATTTTAACAAACCACCATCAGATACTCCCTATTCTGAGAACCATAAGAAACTCCAAGCAAATCCCATACCCAACTTAGAACTCCCCAGACCAGTATACGATTTGTATGGTGGTAGCTCAAACAATCTATCTCTATGTACTGCCTCTTCTACTTCAATCGAAAGACAAGCATCAATAGCCACATGTTCTGAATTGCTGCCTACAAGACCGCGAATACAAACATCCCTGAGTGGATTCCTACAGGGCCAAAGCCGCAATTGCAATCCCAAGTGCCAACGTCATGATATTTCCCTACAAACCACATTAGTTATTAGTCTCAACTTAACCCTCCAAGCCAAAACCAATACAAAAGAAAACATACCATCCGACCAATCCCCCTTCTAGCCTCACTACTCGCATTCTGCACCTTCGCCACTCCAGTGGGCTTTCCAATAGACGTCTCCGTAACAATCACCGTACTCCCCGCCGTTCCACTCGCTGTCAAGACTGCATTCCCACCAAGCAATCCTCCGTTTCCCACAGGACCAGCAGTCTGCTCGCTTTGCTGTGAGCTCCCACTAGCACCAGGAATAGTGCTCGTGCTCACTATCCTCACTGTTGACGTTCCAAGAGTTGTAGCTCCTACCACGGTCCCATTAATAATGCCGTTAACGCGTGTTTCGCAGTTTGCGTGAGAATCACACGTTTTGCTAATTTGCTGGATATCGGAGCTTCCCTGACCGTCTGCGAAGGAGCTGGAGGATGATGAATATGAGGACGAGGATGATTGACCATTGGTTATATCGGTTGAGGGAGCAAAGGATGCAGGGTCGGGTATGGATGGGATGCTGTCATCAGGGAAAGTGACGGATTGAGCGTTTGTGAAAAGCGCGAAGAAAGGAGTGAGGAGGGAGGGTTGGAACTGCATGACTGCTATAATTGATCGAGTGAGTTAGTCAAAAACCGAAATATGACGGGTAACTGGAGTAAGTTGTCCTAATCGTAGTGTGATTCATAAAGATTGTATAAGAAAGGTTTTCATCTACGAGGATTGGTCTTGCTACGGGGCAAAATTCCAGTAAACAGAGATGATGGAAAAATTCGCCCCGTGGAATGTAGAAATGTGCTCTTGGTGGTGGCAATAACATTCCTGGAAGGGTTTCAATAGGAATAAAATAACGACTATGAAACAATGATTAGGAGAAGGATCATCTGCTTCTTCAAAAGCACATGTCTTTGGGTGCCCAGTTCGGCGAAGGCTATCGAATTCAACGAATGAACATGGCATAATTCCCGACTACATTTCCAAGCAGAGTTGATGGATAAACGTTTATTATTATGTCAAACGACGAATCGCCTTAACAGTTATGCTGCGTAAGTATACATTTATGTCTTCCAATCTAACTTCTAATAAATCGCCAGCTTTGACATCCCCAATATCAAAAGTCTCAGATCCTACCAAATTTGCGGGGGCATCGAAGAAGTCCAGCTTGCCCCACGTGCTATCATATGTAACATCTTCGCTGGCAACAAACTTAAAGGTAGGGGGAAGGGGGGCCTCTTTGAAGCGCCATGCGCGGACCAAGAAATGGCATAGCCAGTGTCTAATAGAATCTCTGTTGCCTTGCTTGATCATCCTTTCCCGAGCATCAAGATGTGAAATGATGCGGTCAAGCTCAACTTTTGAAAAAGGAAGAAAATCTTCCTTGGTGTTATTTTTAAGATCATGCCCTAAACGTGCTTCTTCCCGAAGTGCTGCTTGGACTTGCCAATGGAGTAACAAATCACCGTATCGGCGCAAGGGGCTTGTACACTTAGCCATCATTTCAACGCCCACTGCTACATGCAGGCCTGGAGTGGTGGATGGGATTATTGAGCCAAGTAATCGAAAATATTGCAGAGCAATACTGACTGGAGGATAGCCATGCTCGTCCAATGACGGTAATACAACCTCCCTATAGAACTCCAACGGATCTTTTTTGCTTGTGTTGCGAGGAGTGACACGATAAGGGATTGGAACACCTCTATCGTGGCACCATCGTGCTGCAACCTCTGCGGCGATTAACATAAGTGGTGCAACTGCGTCTATTTTTGGACCCAGACTACTAGATTCTTCTCTCTGCAACTGAATTGTTCCCGCTGTAGGCGACACTGACACGTTAATATTGGCAGAGCTCATGGAGACACCCCCTCGGGCTATACGCTGCTTGAGCCGAGCGTCGCCAATCTTATGTAAAATTCGAAGGTCCTCTTTGTGCTCGTCAGAAAGCTGATGACTCTGCAGCATAGTCCTCTTCTCCGAAGAAGGGGCGATGGGCAACCCAACAATGCTGGAACTGGCAGTTATCTTGGAATCTGTAGAACCGCTTCCGGTAATGACTTCAGCAACTACCTTGGGTGTCATAAATTTTACATCTAAAAGGGTGCATGGAGATATCTTTGTATCTAGTATGTCACCATTCAGATTCATCTTCGCGCTAAACGTCAAAGAGGGACGTTTAGTGTCGAGACTGAGGTTATCTTGCACGAAATCAGAAGGCAATAAGAAATACACTTCTTTTGGCGAATAGATCGTTTCAGTGCGATTTGCAATCTCGTCCGCAAACTCACCCTTTGCTTCTAACCGTGAGGCAGGATCGGCTGCATGAACATGAACCCAGTACTCGTTTGGTGTTTCAGTGCGTTCGATTGATACTCCATCATCAACTTCATGGGCATCTACAGCATCAATACAGTAGACAGGTAGATGGAACTCCTCTCGAAGAGCCGACATGCTATCTTCAGCAGTAAAACAGTCTTTTTGAGAAACTTCGTTGTACCCGTGATTATGAACCCGAAGATCATAGGCCACTCGGTTCGCTGTCGGATGAATCTCACCAATTTCTTGCAAGAAAGTCCATGCAGTACTTTGATCCAATTGGAACCCCTCGTATCGTGCTATGAGTCGAAGAAGGATAGACCCCGCTGAATTTATTGTGGAGTTGCGATCAATGGTCCGGAAAGCCGCCCATGATTTTAAAAACTCTGTGTATGGTGATGGAGCAGCTTCTAGTGGCAAGCTTATTTTCTCATCCGATGTAGTTAGCAGTTTGAGAGTACCATGAGTTGTAAGTTGACGTGATTTGCGACTCTCATCTATAACCCACTGACAGTTTTTGACCCAATTAAGTAGAGAGCTCTTTCGAAACATCGTGTTGGGGTCCTTTTGATATTTGCGAATTTCCTCGACCACGTACATAATATTCTTTACCTCTGCTTTGGAGCTAATTTCGTATTGCCCACCGGTTCTAGTCGCTCCCCTCAATTGTGGTCGAAACCCGATCTCATGGCGCATGAGAGAACGATGTAGAGCATACAATACAGGGTACGAATGTGAACTATTCTCCGCTCCCGAAATGTTTTGTGGAATGACTTCATTGGCTAGCTCAACCAATGTAGCATATCGGAAAGATTTATCTTTAGCAACAAGATTGTGAGCATGATCCAGCTTGGAAAAAGCGCCTTGATAAATTTCTTCAGATTCATCCCAGAACCTTTGCATACTTTTCAAAATAGGCTTGGTCACTTCTCTAGGGATTTGTTGATCGAGTTTGTGTATTTCTGAGCCGTCCAACTGTGCAACTCCTGGCGACAATAGAAATGGTCGAATTAAGTCCATTTGTTCTTTGCTAACGAAGCCTGGCACATAAAAGTGTGTAGATTTCAAAGAGCCCGTAACCAAAGTACCAGACAGTGTATAGAATTCGGCAAATCTGCCGACATCGCGTATGTATATTGCAAGTTCCTGCCTCTGCCCTTTGCCACTAAGCAGCTTATGTTAGTTCCCCATTTCAATAATGATAGGAGAATGGAGTGAGTAAACATACATGACTTCAACGAGATCGCCAGAAATCAAGAATCCACGCCTGCTTCCAACATCGACTAAATCATCAAATCTAATATTAGAAATGTCATCATGCACTGCATCCTCTTCCTCATCGACTTCGAACTTGGTATCTTGGATTCGACTGCTGGCATTGTCCAAACTTCCCGGTGAAGCATCGTCATTGATTGTGACAGGAATATATCGACTGGCATGCTCGGCCTCCCACGCTTGTAGCCGCTTTGTGATTGGCAGCACCCCTCCCTTCGGCCTGGACAAAATACCAGACGATTCAGGAAGTTCGCCATTTTGCATCTCTATTTCGGCTCGGCTCTGAAATCTAAGTTAGGGAAATATCTTTGACCAAACAAAAAGGTCTACATACTACATAGCTGGTGCTGAAAGACTTCGTAACTCGCTCCAATACTGTCTTTGGCCTCAATTGGTAGTTTCTATCCGGTCCTTGTAGGAGTTGTCGCCTTCCAACTGTTGCGCCGGAGTGAAAGCTTGCGAGACATTTCCAGCATACGAACGGTCGCACATTTCGTCTTGAGAGCTGGTAAGTCCCCAACATAGTGTTCACAAAACAAACTTGGCTTGCACTTATGTATACTTTTGGCTATAGAAGATATTCGATCGGCAAAATTTCTCTGATTAATTGAGATAATGTTTTACACGATGTTATCGCGTTCGCACGTGAAATGACTATAGCATGGCCCAAGCTTCCTCCAGAGCACACCATGAGAGTATTTATTTTCCAAGAGCAAATCAGTTTTTCTTCTTCGCATAACATCAACTGGTCAATCTTTTCCACGAGCCGCCAGTTCATTATACAAACACAACAAACTCAACAGTTCTATAGCTTTATATTGAGGTAAGATCTATTCCTATTTATCTAGAATTCCTCGACAAATTTCCTTTCTATTACACCATAATTTGTATGATGAACAAAAATTAGCATGTATTACCTGAAGATATATCGTTTCGATGATATTTCACTGTGGTCTACACCAAGATCTCTGACTATTCATAACCTTTTCGCAAATTCGTATTACTTTTGAATCGTGGCCTATGACTAATGGTTATTTTTCACGCAGATTTTTTGGAGAGCATGTCTGACTCTAAAGAGGGACAATTCACCGTTCTTTATTTTGCTACAGCTAGCTCATACACATCGAAGGATTCTGAGGCTTTTGCTGCCCCTCTGCCTCTTTCACGGTTGTTCGAAACTTTAGAGGATCACTACAGTGGAATAAGAGACAGTGTCTTACGGAGTTGCCTAGTGACTATCAACTTAGAGTATGTTGATGTTCCAGGGACAGGCTCTGATAGCACGGAAATAATCATCAAAGATGGGGATGAGGTAGCCATTATCCCGCCAGTGAGCTCTGGATAAAAGAGAGCCATTTGTGATATTCGATGAAATTTATGTGCCAATTTGAAGCTTTGTGAAGTCTCTGTTTAGTTCTATTAGCATATTTAATCCACAATTTCCATTTCCGCAATATATCTATACTTTTGATGAATTCATATTTGCTTTCGAATGCTTCAAGGCTCACCCTTTGGCCAATATACATTGAAAGACAACTTCATTGTATGCATGATGATTGCATGAAGATATTGGCGACATGCTGGTGAAATGTGAAAATCTCCAATATTCATTCACTTGATATTTGTATTATAGTCCATTCGGAAACGTGGATCCATGATGCTCTGGAACTTTCTGCAGAAGGCTGAGACATGGGAGAGCTGTATCGCCAAAGTTTTGTCATCGAACATCGCAAGCCTCAAGGAGCGTCACAATTGTCCTTGTGAGGTTACACATTGATGTTCTGCAGAATGTCTAGCAGGTAAGGGGGTGGCTGATAGTTTGCGTAGGAGGAGGCTACAGGAGGGTCATGGATCGGAGGAGGACGCGATATCTCATAGGGGAAACACGAGGAGAAAGTCAGAGAAGCAATGGATCGGTAGAAGAAGCACGAGGTATCCTTCGAAAAGATGAAAAGGGAGCGCGAGAATACCAAAAGGAGAGTCCGGGGGTCGTGTGAAGATGATAACAGAAAAGTAAGTATTGTCGTCGTCAATATACTCGTCAATATAGTCGATATATTGGGATTTTCTAGACAAGAGAGGATTGACCTTTGAGATTCAGGAGTTGAAGGACTTTGCAAAGCGATTTTGTGGAGAGAGACCTCCTCAAATCGTTATTGAGGGGTCGACCATAGACAAGTCTCATGGAGTAGGGATCTGAGAGTGAGTAAAGACACAAGAGAGCGTGGAGAGACGAAGCCAATCATTTGACTATATATCCATAGCATAAGACATCACGTTATTGGGGAGAGGTTGATCCAAACCTATTCTAATAATGGACGAGATTCTGGGGAATCATCTGCTTCAATCACTCCTGGGTTCTTCTTTTTTCCAAAACTTCCTTGGATATTGCCTCGACCTCTTCCACCACCTTTGGTTTCTTTCTCCAGTTCCTAAGCACTTCATTATGAGAAGGACAATTCCCAGCGCCAAAAGCGTTCCATAAATGATCCAAGAAATGTCAAAAATGTGATCCTGACCCCCCAAGTATTAGTCTTGAGGTGAAAGACGTGAGATCGACTTGAGCTATACTTACGTCGAAACATGACAACCTAGAGGCCTCGCTCTCAACTCCCATCTTTCAGACCAGAGAGGACAAATATTACTGTGGAAAATAGGCGCGAGGATTTTCATAGGAGATATATTTGGGACGCAGGTAGAAGATACGGCACACCACGAGCAAGGGCCGACTGACAAACAATCCCAGCAGTCTTGATGACCCCAGCATTTCTTGAGCAAATCATCTGGGGGCTCATTCTGCCCGAATTTGCTCGATATATTTGTGGTCATCATATGTATGTATACATAGACAGCTGCTCAGATAGTGTTGAAGATCATTGGGTTCGTCAATTGAAGGTAGTTTTGTGAATTACCCCGCAATTCAAAAGATCAAGGATTTCCGTTAGAAGCCAAAGTATAATAGAGTAGAGCAGCTTTTGATCATAGAAAGGGAAACTTGGTAATATATCGAGTGATCTTATTCGATTATTTGTTTTTGAAAGGCTGACGTGTTTTTGGATATCCAGTTTTCAGGCGAATAATAAAGGAGGGAAGATCTAGATGAATTATAATGAATGGAGTAGATTTGTACTTGCATATATATACGACTACGACTATAACTAGTTATAAATTATCATATACTACCCAGGTATATATATAAAAAATATATTACAGTTCCTACAAAAAACAATCATTAATTTATTACTTTTTATCAATAGAGAATATATATATAATACATATAAAACAAGCCATAACTTGGATTTCAAAGTGGTATTATGACAAATAATCCATCCCTCCATATTGTTGTTTTGTTACGTCGTTACTTCCCCAGCTTTACCATATTATTACTCTCACAGTCTCACCCATCCAATAGCGCCAAAATTTACAACAACGGATCTTTTTGCCATCGCATCCACGGCATCACAACTCTCCGATCGGACAGTCGGCACGAAATCAACAATCATAATGGAAAATAATCCTTTAAATCTGGGTCAAATTGATCCTCGACTTCGAGATGAATCTAACACAAATTCATTTGCGCAACCTCAACAACACCCACATTCAGAAGCGCATCACCAAATTCACAATCTAAACACTCAAATTCCTGCGAGCGCACCTCGATTATCGGGACCATCACCCACACAGCTTGCACAGCTACAGCAGTATCATCAACCTATTCATGATGGAGACCAACCTCAAATTTATATGCCTCAAACGCCCCAGTCGGCGACTCATGCACAAGATGAAGGACACATGCTCGGAGACGCGTCGGTCGATCCAAAGCGATCGCGAGCTTGCGAAGCTTGTCGAGGATTGAAAGTTAAATGCGAACCTGATATGATCAATTTTGATGGCCCTTGCAAGCGGTGTACCAAAGCTAATCGCCAATGCGTCGTTACTGTACCAAGTAGAAAGAGACAGAAGAAAGCAGATAGTAGAGTTGCCGAATTGGAGAAAAGGGTGGAAGCATTAACAGCGACATTACAAGCAACAAAGTCGGCATCCACACCAGCAATGCATGGAGGCGAAACAGGTCTTGAGGAGCAGGGTGAACAATTTTCAGCGAGGCAAAATCCATATGAGCAGGTTACAAATGGAGGGTTTGGTTCGCCTTATTCGGGTCATGCCGAATCGAGGTTGAACTCCACCGATTGGTCTAACTATCCCAAAGCTTCACAAGGCGAGAACCAGGCACTATCTGCACCCCCGATGGTGATGGCAGGTCAGAAGAGGAAGCATGCTGAGAGTCGAGATGGTACTCCAGCTGACTCCTTCATGACTACTAATCTCATGGGACAGAAGACCCCCGATCCAATTGCGCACCAATCATCTTGGCATGCAGCACAAAAGCAAACCCCTTCCCATGAATATGCAGATGTTGTGGATAGAGGATTGATAACGGCCGATATTGCTACCAAAATGTTCAATTGTTATGTTGAAAGAATGGCCCCTCATATGCCAGCCGTTGTCTTTCCTACAGGTACCACCGCTTCAGAGATTCGCAAAACAAAGCCAATTTTATTCTTAGCTATTTTGAGCGCTAGTTCGGGCACAAATTTCCCATCACTTCAAAAACAGTTGACGAAGGAAGTGATGAGTATCTATGCAGATCGCATCATTTGCAACGGCGAAAAGACTTTGGAGCTCATACAAGCTCTTCTTGTCAGTACTCTCTGGTATTGGCCACCAGAACATTTTGAGGAGCTAAAATTCTATCAACTTATCCACATCGCGGCAGTCATGGCAATTGATATTGGAATGGGCAAGAAAGGAAAGAGCGGTAGGACGGATAAAATGAAGAGCGCAGGACTGTGGAGAGACCACCCGTGGCGTCGAACACCATATCCTGACCCCGAAACTCTTGAAGCAAGACGTACGTGGTTGGGCTGCTACTTTTTATGTTGTAATGCATCTATGGGTTTACGGCGACCAAACCTTATTCGTTGGACTTCATTTATGGCAGAATCGGTTGATATACTCCAGAACTCGCCAGAGGCAGCACCTACAGACAAAATGTTATGTCAATGGGTTCTCAGCCAGCGGATTGCTGAGGAAGTTGGAATATCGTTTTCAATGGATGACCCAAGTGCAAGCATCAGTATCGCCGACCCAAAGGTGCAGTATGCTCTTAAAGGTTTCGAACAAGAGCTTGATAAATGGAGCAAGTCCATACCTCCTGAGGTTCAAACACGTAAGTGGTAAAGTACACTAATTAGGCACTGATTACTGACGGTATCACCCAGCATCCTTAACTTTGACGGAACATGTAATCAATCTTTATATGCATGAAGTCGCTATGCACGTCGATCACAATGTCGAAGAGTTCAAGCCACCCTTTACCGAGGCAGCTTTGCATGGCCCTGCAGAAAGCCCAGATGTCTTGACTGCTGCTCATATTTCCGCTCTTTCCTGTTGTCTGACATCCATTGACGGCATCTTTGAAACTTTCCTGCAATTTGATGTAGAAGTTATTCGATGTCTTCCTGTTGCCCACTTCGTTAGAGTGGCTTATGCTGTCGTGGTCCTCATCAAGATGTATTTTGCGGCAGCCAATCCGAACGGTGAATTAGGCAAGGTTTTCATCAAGGACAACATGAAAGTGGAGCACTATCTGGACGGTTTAGTCGAGGTCTTCCGTGCCTCTGCAGCGGATGAAAGATCCCGACCCGCTGCAAAATTCCTGATGGTTCTCATTATGTTGAAAACCTGGTTTCATCGTCAACGAGAGGGCAAAGCATCATCTGCACAAAATCTCGAGACCGCCGACCCTACAAAAACTACCAGTGACAATTCTGGAGAAGGCGCAAACCAGACAGACCAGAATGCTCAACAAATTGGCTCGCAACGCAACGGACAACCAGGCTACAGTCCTGCCCCTGCAAACACACCCCTCCAGCTTCTTAGCGAAGTCGCAACCAGTAACTCCGGTGGTTCCCGTCCTGACAATCCAAATCAAGCCCAAAACCAAAATCAATACGCAGTTCTCCAAAACGACTGGTCAGCACAACAACAACAACAACAACAACAGCCTTATCCTACTACCTATGACCCATCATTAAACTCCATGAACGCCCAAATGCTTCAAGGCTACGGCGATATATCCGGAAACATCGATCCTTCTCTAGGAATGGACCTGGGCTTCGCAATGGGCGATGGCTTTGAACAAGCAATGGGTATCACATTTGGCGTGGGCGATATTGGGAATTACTTCGGCGATGATATTTTCGGTCAGTTTATGGGTGGAAATGTTCCGGGTTTCGAGGGAGCATTGTAGGGAGGGAGGGGTTGGCTTCTGAATGTGAGGCTTTTTGATATCTTTTTTCTTATTCTTTTGGGGGGGGGGGGGGGGGGGGTACGGGGGGTAAAAAATAAAAAATAGGGGGGGGTTTGTTTTTATGCAAAAAAAGGGGTGGAAGTATGTTTTTAAAATATAAAAAAAAGAAAAAAAAAAATAAAACAAAAAAAAAAGTTAAATTAAAAAA
>JBBMOJ010000330.1:0-46593 GCA_038090695.1 Sclerotinia spermophila | reverse complement strand
TCGAGAGATCTCTAGACACTTCCACGTGACCCTAGAGGCAGCTCCCGTAACATAGTTTTCTTATTGATAATACAAACTGTTAGAGTATGGGTAAAGATTTATATTATATTATAAAAGTAAAAGAACTATAGAAAAGAAAGGCCCTACTTATAGGAAGTAGGATATGCTAGTGGTCCGTACCTGAGGCACAAAGGCAACTACAGAATATGTAGTTGGCGCCGTGACAATTTAGTCTTTTGAACTATTCATTATAAATTCTAATAAATATCTATTATAAATTTAAGATTATTACCCTATTAAACTATATAATATATTAAATATATCTCTTTATATTCATTAGTGTATGAATAATAGTAAATGACCTTAAATCATATAACTAGGTTTAGCAATTTAATAAACGAGAGCAGAGGCGCTAGCCTTACAGCAATCCATATTCATAGATTATCTATCTCAATAGCTAGCTCCTTAGACAGAATATAATATATAACAATTAGAACCTACGAATAATAAGTACTACATCATCTATATCCTTTTCGAAACGAATACTAATTAATATAATATTACAAATTAATTTTGAAAGACTATAACTTGATAAATCAATATCTATATTACGATATTTCCTATCAACACTACAAACAACTCCCTTTAATATATCTAGCCCATCATTTAACAAATATCCTAGAAAAGGTAAACTCAAAGAGATATTTGAATTTATATCTAATCGCTTTCCCAAAAGCTCTAATATTAATATAATAAATAAATTAGTATTAGAAAACTATTTATTAGAAATACTAACTAGTAATTCTATAATAGGGTATAAAATTAATAAGAATGAAGTATTTAGAATATCAATATTAGAGAATTTCAATAATATCGAATCTGAAACTATAAAAGGACCCTCAAATAAGCTATCTAATTCAATACTAGAATTCGAATACCCTAAGGATATACAAAAAGCAAAAATAATCTATAAAAATTATTCCTTAAAACTTGATTCTATATATTGTAAAGTATTTATAGAATATAAATATACTGAATATAAGCTTAATAAAGTTATTAATAAATCTCTTTAATCAATTTTGATTAATAATTTTAAGGTATTTATAAAGAAAGACTTTAATAATATATAAAAAGCAATATTCTTCAAACTTCAGGATCTTTTATAATACTATAGAGTTTATATTGATATTTAGAAAAATATTATAATAGTTTTATATAAAGTATATTATAAAAAAGAATACTATAAATGGTTCATAATAGAACTCACTAAATATCAAAAACATATAATATAACTATTCATATCTCTTATATAGTTGAACCTCCTTATTATATTAGGAATTATTAGATATAATTTATAATAATCAATACCTCCTTTATCAATAATTATATTTATTATATTATTAAATATTAATAAAGCATTCTTAAGATTAAATTCAAATAAAAATGAAAAATTTAAATACAAAAACCAAAGTCCAAATACTAAAAACCAAAAAAGACAAAATTATTTCTATAAGATTCTAATAATTCAAACAAGTCGAACAAATCAAATAATAAAAATAACAAAGGAAATAATAATAATAGTTTCAATAATTATTAAAAAAATCACAAAAATAATCAGAGAAAGAAAAAGAAAGAAAAACAATTAGATAATTATAATCAAAAAAGAATAGAATAGATAATTATTAATCTAATAAAGATCTATAAAAAAAGAAAAAATATAAGGAATACAATAATTTATTCAATACAAAACTATATCTCTTTTATAATATATATAAAAGAATATTTCTTCCAGAAAGAACAATACTATTAATATTCTTAATTATATTAATTAAATCAATATTTGATTTTTATAATAATAATCTTATCAATCTCCTAAATATAAACAAAAGTCTATATAAAATAATAAAAGAAAACTTTAAAGAATCAATATATTAAAGAAATATACTTCGAAAATAGAATAATATCAATTTCAACTTATATATCAAAAAAGAATCCAAAAAAGATATCTAAAAAGCATTTAATATACTAATTAAAGATATATATATTCTATATTATAATATACCCCAAAATATAAAAGATATCCTAATCTATATCAATAAAATTACTATCGCTTGTAATAGTATACCAAAATACTATAAAGTAAAAAACAATCCATATCAAAGCGTTTCTGAATTCATTAATATTATCAAACAATATATCGATTTATATATAAAAAACTTTTCGAAAAAAAAAAATTGAAAAGATATTTCTAATAAACTAATGTTTCTATAATAATAATACCAATAATTAAAATACACAATATTATCCACAATTCAATAATTTCAATAAAAACAAATATTATTTAGTAAGGATGATTACTATTTTCCAGAATATAAAAAGAAAGATTATAGATATTATAAATACAATAAAAAGAAGAAGGATATTATAAAAAACAAATACTAGAAGAAATACAATAATCTCAATAAAAATACATTTCAGAAATACTATAATCAATTCATTATAGATAAGCAATATATTAATAAAGAAAGTAATAACAATAATATTATTAATCAATATTTCAATAACAAAAACAATAATAATAATAAAATAAAAAAAGTTATTATAATAGTTGATTTATATAATAATTATAAACTAGTTTATATATTTTATAACAATACTATAACCTATATATTAATTATCAAAATCAGAATAATAATAGGAAATACAAATATCCAATATAATATATCAAAATTCTTTAGTATTATAATCGATATAGATGTAGTTATAAGATCGATAATTGGTTTTGATTGATACTTTATATAGTAATCAATTAATAATATTGAATATAACTCTAAAATAATAGAAAAAATCATTATATAATTTGGAATTGAAAAAGCAATTTCAATTAGTTTATTCTATATCAATCTTCCTTTTGGTATAATAGAATTTTATATTATGAAAGTCAATATTCTATTTCTTTTATATTTTGAAAATATAAATAAATTCAAATACTTTTATAATAATATCAATAATATATTAGTAATACTTATAATTATCTTTCTAGTATTTTAGAAATTCAATTATATTTTTCTACTTTGAAAAGTTAATATACAAAACCTTATTCAAAATTTTATATATAATAACAAATACTAACTCACTAATATTGAATTACAACATTTATATTAATAATTCAGTTATCTATTAATAAGAAAACTATATAAAATATTAAAATGTATTAGATATAAAGAGAATCTTAAAACTATAAAACATTTAATGAAATTCTATTATTACTATTAATTATATAGAAAGTCTCCAGATAGATTCAAGTTTTCACTTTCAGATAGTAATTATGAATTCAATTATATTATATTAATAAATATTCTATATATCAATAATGAAACTATACTATATATTATAAACAAAGCAATCCGATATTAAATAGTCCGATAATTAGAGAATATTATAGTAAATTTATTTATTTATTTATATTGCTTAACATTTGTGGTGAACCTCCCTAGGAGTATTCAGATGTACTACAAAAATAAACTAATTTACAAAATGAGAATTCTAATTAAATATAACAATTTATCTTCAAGACTAAAAGCTATTCACCTTTTTATAAATATAATCCGATTCCGTTTCAAAAATAATTGTTTATACATCAGTATTTTTAGATGGGTCTAGTTCCCTAATATATACAAAGAATAGAAAGCAAACTCCTTTTAAAGAAAGGGAAAATAATAGGGTATAAATAGACAGCTAAAAATCAATTGCATTATTAGTATTCGGGGATTAACAAGTATATAGGAAACCTTAAAGGGTTAGAAGGGTATACGGGTTGTAAAATAAAGGTTATAGTGGATAGGGAGCGGTCTCCCAGCGACTTGGAGGGAATATTATAGTAAAGAATATATAGAATAAACTATATAAATACTAAATAGATATATATATTAGATCACCAGAATATATTATAATTAATATAGGTATAAATTTTATAAATATAGAATTCCATTAATATATTTATTTATTTATTTATTTATAGTGATTAACATCTAATATTTGACCTCCCTAGGGGTATTCTAAATGTACTTATAAGCGGGCCTGCGAAGTGCTAATACTTTAGCTGCTTATAGTAGTATAATAGTAGCTAATTGGGTGTTTACTATTCCTAATGATTCTTCATTTGGTTCTATATATAATAGCTTAGTAGTTATTTTGTTCTCTCAGTTATTATTTTGATCTATAGATTTGATTATTGTATATCATTTAGATGTTGGTAGATATAAGGAATGATTATATCTGATTAGGAAAATGCTTATAATATATATAATTATTTAATATAAGATTTAGATTATTATAACGAAGTACTCTTTTTTATAATAAATGAATAGAGTATAAGAATCATATGTTTTATATGAAATTTGAACAGATCTGAAAATAGAATTTAGATTCGAAGAAAAGTTTGATAAAGCTATTTTGAAATTGCAAAATATATTTTATATATATAACTACATTCTATTCAATATAAATCTAATTGGATATGAATAGCTAATTGGCTTATGTTTCATTATTAATCAGATATTGGAAAAAGTACTATAATAAGGACTTATTGCTATTATAAAAGCAGATATTATAGTTGTCTTTATAATTGAATTTTATATAATAAACTGAGAAGTTGCTATAACTAGTTTGTATTGCTAAAAGCTAGTATAGAAGAATCCTATAGGAGAGTTTGAAGTCGAATAATTCTGAAGTATTATATACTAGTTTCTATATATAATATATCTCAAAGATTAGATCTTTCTTTATAGCCCACTATATATTTTCTAAAAATCAATATTTGTCTTTAAGAATTGAATATATACTGCTTATTATAGATAGAATTAATAGATAAGTATTTATTAACCCTATTATACCCCAATCAGCTAAACAATCAACTACCTCATTACCTTCTATCTCAATATATCCCAGAGCCCATCTGATCCTGATATTATAATATCGCATCACTTAATAGCACTTATAATAGGCCTATTAAAATAACTCAATAGTATTCCCTTATAGTCCCTAAATCATTGAGATATTATTAATATATAACTATATTCAGTTTTTGAGAGATTACTCAGTTATATATAGAAGTTGTTCAAATCCTTATTAAACACTAATTGCTTCTATATCGAAAATATATAATTGATTATATATTTACCCGAATCTATTATCAATTTATTGTTTTCTATAATAAATTGTATATCTATATTCTATATAATAACTATACTCAATATATTATTCGGATTTATCTAAAAAGATTATATAATCTTTTAACAGAAGTTAATTCTATTAACCTTTAAAGACTTTTGTAATATCGTTTTTGGTTAATCTATCTATTAGATTGCTTTAATATTTGGGGGAGAAATATAATTACAAAAGTTTTAGATATTTAATTGCTAGAAGTATTTATTTTATTCTTTGTAATTTGTCTATGGGTTTTTTTAGTATATTAATACTTTGGTCTTTCTTTCTAAGATTTGGTTTCAATTGATTTATTGATAGATATTGAATATCTATTATTTAAAATCTGAAAGTGAATCTTAGTTTTACTTATTCGAATATAACAATCCTAAATAGTAATTCTGTTTCTATAGTAAATATAATCGTTGGAGTGGTTTTATAAACTGGTAGTACTCTTCGAACTATAATATTAATAGTTTTATTAATAAAATCAATATACTTTTTGAATTGAACACTGATAGATATTTGGTTTACATTAAGAAGATATTTAAATAATCTATTAAACTATATCTTTGAATTGAAAAAGGTAATAGGAAGGATATATATAATAATTGCTTTTTGTAGATAAATAATAGATAATCTATAAACTATATATATTATCGATCGAATATAAGTAGCTATCTGTATAGCTTTTATTATTCGGGTTTTAATATATTATAGGAATACTAGTTATCAATCGAAAAGGATTCTAAATTAATATAGAATAAACTGTGTTCTGTTAATAATCTTTAAAGGAGTTAGTATAATAATCAGATCTAGATTGATCCTTATAATTAGATTTACTATATTATATCTTTTCGAGATATAAAATAATTCGAACTTTTCTAATGTAAAAAAGACCTTATTCTAGTCTCCCTATCTTAGAATATATTATATAGTTTTTTAAAGTATATGAATATTTGTAAATAGATCCCTTAATAAGTAATATATTACTATATTATTATATTATTAATATATCCAAAATATTATATTTTATTCTGATTAAAAAGCTTAGTAAGATATAAAATATATAGAATTAGGAAAAACAATGATCTTTAAAGAGTACTATATATAATCAGAAAATTCCGAATTGTCACCCGCTCAAGCTATACTTATATATACCTTTCTAATAAAAAAGATTCAATAAATCGCAGAAATAATATAGGCCAATCCTGCTTCCTTATATATTATAGCAATCGCTGTTTAAGGAGTATATTATATACATCTTGTATATCCATTGTTACTAATATAATTATATTATTAAAAACTAGAACTAACTCTATATTATAAGTAAAAGTAATAATAAAATCGATTTCGGCTTTTTTCAATAATACACTATAATATTATAGGCTAATCATTTTATATTTCAGAATAGTTTATATAATCTAATTAATAATATATTTCTCAAGCCTTTTGTTAATATATAATATTAGTATAATCGGTCTCTATAATCTTGGCGATATCCTATCCTTCTTCCCAATTTTTAATAATATTACTATCTTAATAAGTTTTTATTTATTCAGATAATAATTAAATACTAAATATAAGGCAAAGATTTTATATATTGGCTTTTCAAATATTAAATTAGTATATTTTAAGAAAACAAATAATTGTTTTATTAATATCTGATAAAATACTTTTGGCTTCTATTATATATTTCTCTATTTCCTTTATAGTAATCGTTCTTTTCTATAAAAGAGATAAGTATTCGCCTCATTCCTGAAATGGATTGTTCAGTAAATCATTTATCATTTTAAAGTAATCAAGGATTATTATAAAGAATACTTCAGCTTTTTCTCTAATATTAATAATCTCCTATCCATCAATTATTAGGAGAGGAATTTTAAAAGCAACTTCCAGAATTATCTTATATTAGTTTATAATTTTATAAAATTCCTAGTTATTCTATAAACTATTTAAATATTTAATCTAATAAGCTCATTTGAATAATCTTATTATTCTTTATAGGTTATAAAGAGTACTCTTCTTTTTATCTGTAGTCCTGGTTCTTTTAGCTATTATATATATTCAATATACTTCTTCATACTTATTAGTCTACTACAAAAAGGATTGGCAAAGTTTTCAATCCTTTTGCTCAACAGTTTCTATAACTATATTCAATATACTTATCACTTTGGAAATGAGATTATCGATATCCTGAGTGATTTGAATATTAGCGTTCTGAAAGCTTACTAATCGATTAGCTATTATACCTATTAAACAAAGCAAATCTGAATCCTGGATTCAATAATATATTTATTCAAATTCGGAGGCTTCTTTATTTGTAACAATAGTTATTTAAATAATATAATCAAATCTATAATACAAATCTTTATCAATTATTATTATTATAATTAGGAGATTAGAAAAAGTTAAATCCAGAATGTAACCTTTTGTATAAGTAGATGTATTTAGGATTCCAATATACTTTATTCTTTATTCACTAGTTTATTATATAAATATATTATCTTGATTAGTATTTGGGTACTCTAGATTCCTATAGATTGTATTTCATATTGAAATCGCCTCCTATAATTATTTCAATTTTAAAAGGGATTTCTAAATCAAATAGGTATTCTATTATAATTGGATTGAATGGGGTTCAATAAATATTGAGAATCGAATAGTTATTAATATTAATCTATAAAAGATTTCTATTATTATTTAATCTTATTTGTTTTACTTTCAGATTAGCTCTTTTGCGGATATAGATAATAATCTGTAATCTACTTTTAGGATTATTAGGATCATTTGTTGATCTTTATATATCGATCGGCTAGTATTGATTGTATATAGTATAGTTTTGTATTACTGAATTGTTGTATAAATAGGATTTTTGAATATAGATAATATTTATATTAGCTTCCCCAGCTATTTGGAGGAGGGTGATATAATCAAAGTATTTATGTTTTATATTAGCTTATATAATTGTAAGCCTCTTATTCCCTATTGTAGTTATACTATTTGTACAATTTATATAGTAATAGCTGAATTCTCGTTGGCTGTTGGTTTATTTGTTTATCTTATTTCAAAATTAGATGGTGAGAAAGCTTTTTTTATAATAGTAATTATATTATAGTTTATTCCTTTATTAGCTCAACAAGCTGGATTGTGAATAGATATATAAATAGTATTAAAGGGTTCCTTCTTTATTCAAGCTTATTTAAAGAATCGGTTAATAATTTGTTATTAGTTTTTATAAATAATAATATGTATACTTAGAATAGGTGGGCTAGTAATAACTATTTAAAACAAGATACTTATAATAGGAATAGGGTTTTTTTCTTTTCAGATTATTTAAGTATTCTTCTTATCCGTTTTTCTAACTATTCTCAATTGCTTATATATAAATCGAATTAGATTGCTCTTAACAAATTGCAGAATTGCTAAACAATTATTATATATAGATTGGAAGGGTCTAAAGCAAATTATACATTAAGTATCTTTTTAATACTGATTATAGATCTATCTATTAATATAAGTATCGCTCGTTTTATTATACTTAAAGCACTGGACTGGGTAATAATATATATAGGGATTGCAATATAGCTAGCATTTTATAGTATACTATTTAAGTCGAGGGTATTATTACTTCTCTAAAAACTTCAAGAACTCATTAATATTGAAAAATCAGAACAATTTTATTAGCTTTCTGAAACTTACAATCCAGTTGGCTCTCTGAATCAATAGATTCACTCCATATTTAATAATTCAATATTATATTAAGCTCTTATTTATCTGAATTCTAATCTCTTTGTGGATTATTTTATTAGTAAGGGTTATAAGAAGTTCTATAGTATTATATAGTACCTAAAATACAATATAATTATACTATGTTTCTGCTATCTGTATATTAGCTGTACTAAGTATATTAATCAATTTTGTATAGTTTTTTTATCTTAAGATTATCCAATAGATTGATAGTATTTTGTATTTAAGTATCCATTTTATCTTATTATAGTATAATAATAGAATCAATTCGAATTGTAATCTAGGGATTGTATTTCTAATCTTCAAATATACTTCGAAAGGATTAGAAGCATTTAAAAGCTACTCGCCTTTTATCTTAATAAAGATTGTATAATTATTCTATTCCCAGTATTTATCAATATATAGTATTTCAATCTCTTTAGACTGATTTGTTCTAATACCTTTCAATGCCTAGAGCACTTATTCAATCTAAAGTACTTCCCTATAAGACTTTGTAATCCTAAGAATTGATTAAACAATTAATACTAGTATTAATTGAAAGGTATCGACTTATTCGATTGCTTTAATTATATTCTCTATACACAAATATTTAAGCTCTTTAGTATACCCCATTTCATTATTGTTTAATATTTTAATAAATACATTAATTATATCTACAATTTCCAATATCACTCTCTATTTATTATCCTCTTTATAAAATTGATTGATAATCGCTCTACAAACAGAATAAGTATTATCGTTTCCCTTTATAGGATCAATTACTTTAATTATAATTGTTATTGATATTATATTTATAGGAATGATTAATCTGCAACCGGATATATTCAGTAATACATTAGAACACTCCTGATTGTACAACAATAACAGTATAGCAATTCTTATAAACTCTTAAGCTTTATTATAACTAAAGTCTTACAATAGCATTTGTATAGTTTTGAAGAAAAGTGTATATGTGATTTAAGATAATGATAAATTTCTATTAAAACAATTAATATAATTATAAAATATATTTATATACAGATTCGATTCCATTAATATATATTATTTATAAATACAAATATCAAGGTTATACCTATTAAGGTATATTATTCTATTAATATTATTGAATAATATTATATCTTTTTTATAAAGATTATATTAAATCATTTATTAAAAAACTAAAGTATTTAATATTAGTAAAACTTTAATATTATAAATAGCAATTGGAGCTATTAATAATAATAGGAATTAATAATCTAATCCTGATATTATTAGTTTTCAGTATATTCCTAAGAATAATCAAATTGGATTTATTGATAATAATAATCTAATAATATATAGTTGTTATTATAAAAACTATAAAAGAAATACAAAAAGTAAAGAATATAATAAAAATACAAAATATATTGAATATTCGAAATAGATTATTTATAATTCTATTATATAGTTTTTTATCAAATAATAAAGTTATAGTTTGGAGAGAGGGTAAGGGTATTGTATTAGGAGGATGGGATGGCCTAAAGATTTTATTTTCAATATAAGAAGAAATATATATTATTGATTTTCTTAGTGAATCAATTAGCTTTCTATTAATATTGGTAAGATTATATTATAATGAAAATAAACAAATTGAAGAGATTGAAAAGATTCAAGATAATAGTAATAAGAATCAAAAGGAAAACGAGGAAGAATCTCTTCAAGAATTATTTATAGGAGAACTATAAAAAGAATCTTTATAAAGATCAATAAAAAGAATATTAAAGAAGTTAAAACCCTAAATTATTTTTCTTTAGATCTAAATAAATATCTAGAACAATAAGAATACTAAATAACTATTAATAGATTTATTCAATTCTATTGAATATAAAGAATTATAATAAAAAAAGATCAATAAATTATTAGAAAAAAGTATATTTAAAATTATATCTATATTGAATATCCCTTAAGGAATATATATATTCAAATCCTATTTTATTAATAAAATCAAAACCGAAAGTATTAAAAATAAACTTTGAAAATCATAATTCATTATCTAGATCTATAATAATATAAATAAAATATTAGTTTTAACAAAATTACTTACAATTCAATAATCGAGTTAATATATTATAGCTATATTAGTAATCAGTATAATGGAAATAAAGGGTATTGGTATTTATATATATAATATTATTTAAATATATAATATTATTTAAATATATATTCAATCAATATTGAATTTATACTAAATATTTTATATTTATACTCCAAAAGAAATGAATATACTATAAAATATAGTTTTATTGATTATAAAACCTTTATATGGAATACTAGAGATAGGGAATTATTGGTTCAAAATATATTATATTTATTATTATAAGAAACTCAATATAAAGCAATCAATATATAATCTATACTTATTTTATACTAATAATGATAATATTAGCTTTAATATCGTTGTTTTTCAGATAGATGATATACTTATTGTTAGAGATAATAAATTTCTAAATACTAAAGAACAACAATTCAAAAAAATAAATCTTATAACTAAGGATTGAGAAGAGTTAATAAACAAATATTTATTAAAATTCAATAATATAATTCTTATATTCAAAGATAGCAATAGTTTATATATAAATCAAGAAAAACAATATGTTAATTTTTAGTTTATTTTTATAAAACCAATAGATATTTATAGAATATATGGTAAGGTATATAAAAATATTAATACTTATAGATAATATATAGTATAACAAGTTCAAAGTATATATATTATTATTATATATTAATCAGAATTATTATTCAATTTATTAATAGTAACCCAAATTATATAATCAAATAAAAAGAATATCAAAATCTTGAATAAATAAATTGAATAGTAAAAAGAAAACTCTTCTAAAGAATTAAATACTGTATTATTCGATTTAGAATTATTCAAAGTAATTGTATTTATTGATATCTCATTTGCGAATAATAAAAACTATTTATCCCAAATTGGTTATATTATTAATGTTATTTATTAGTTATTTATCAGATACAAAAGAATTATATAAAGTATATTAATATTAGAATTATATGGATTAGTTTATAGATTCGATATAGGAGCTGTAATAATATCAACAATCAAAGCGATTTTTAATACGGAAATTCTATTGATTATATATATAGATTCAAAATCATTATACAATTTATTTATAAAACTCGGTACAATTAGTGAAAAGAGATTAATAATTGATATTATAGTATTGAGATAATCATATAAATGAAGAGAGATTATTGAAATCATATAGATCAATGGATATATAAATCTAATTAATATAATAATTAAAGTGAAATCTTATAAAGTTTTTATTGATTTAATTGATATAAATAAGGTTAATATTAAGGCAATAAAATGAAAAGAAAAAGAAAAGAAAAAGAGAAACTTTAATTTATAATTTTATAATAGAAATATAAAGGTGCTAAGAGATATAAAGGATTAAAAAAAGAAAAGAAATTCTTTAATAAAAACTTTATATATTTAAATATATTTTTCATTTATATATTTCAATTTCTTTTTGGGATAAAATAATAATAACGATATAATAATTATGAACTTAAAATTTTAAAACAAAAAGTTCTTAATGTATAAATAATAATGACTAATCTTAAGTTATATAACCAGATTTAATAATCTAATAAATAAGAGTGGAAGTGCTAGCCTTATAGTAATCCATATTTATAGATTATTTACCTCAATAGTTAGCTCTTTAGATAGAATACAATATATAATAATTAGGACCTACGAATAGTGGGTACTACGTCATCTATATCCTCCTCGAAACGAACAATTAGTCTATTAAAAGAAAGCTTTTATTAAATCCCAATTAAATCTTTCAATAATATAAATAGAATTATTAAAAACCTTTACCAACCTATTTATATATTATTTGAATTTTAATAATTCCTAAATAAATTAAACAATTAAGTATTGATCTATTTAATCTAAATAGATCCGATTTCCTTATTCGATAATAATATTAATCTAAATCTATTATATCTTTAATTATTAAAATAGTAATTTATATAATATAATTGGATCTATAATAGCACTTATTATAAACCTTTATATATACAAATAGAATATTGAAAAAGATTAGATTAAGAATATACTTTTGAATATATATTGAAATATTAGGGGAGTTTATAAAATCTATTCCTTAGATATTTAATTAATTAGCTAGACTTATACTTTGGTTTATTGAAATAATATTAAACTTCTATAATTTATTCTTAATATTGAAATCCCCTTTTATAATTGTTCTAATATTTGGTTCAAATCGTATTATATAGTTTATTATTGTTAGGTTGAATAGGGTTTGATAGGTATTTAAAATTGAATATCTATAATCTCAAAATAATAGTTTAGGATATTCTTAGTCCAATATAAATAGAAATATCCATTTAAATAAATTTATATCAAATTAAGATTTACAAATCCATTTGAAACCCTATTTTTGATTTATTATAATTCAATCGGATCGCCTATATATCCCAAAACCAATCAATCTCATATCAAAACTTGAAAATAGAATAAAACCTAAAGTAAATCTATAGATTTTATTAATTTTAAAGTAATTAAATCTTTATTCAATTATATTCACAATTAAATTACATTGATAATTATATATAATAAATCAAATCAAAAGGAAAGCTTAAAAGTATATATATATATTATATATATAGACACCCTACTTAATCAATCAATAATTGATTAAAGAACTTATGATTATATATCGAAATTGTCAAGGAAATCCCTGTATCACATATATAACACATTCACATATACTAACACAATACAATCCATATCCAGGACTACAGATAATCAAATAGTAATATAGTATATTCATTTATTTTATTAGTAGATTATATATACTATTCCACTATTTATATAGTTTAAATATAGGTTATTATTATTTTATCAAACGATTATATTACTTATATCTATATATATATAGGGGGATAGATTACTATAATCAATTCCTAAATCAATTAATCTTATATATTTTTATATATACTTTTCTCTAATTCTTAAAGTGATTAATAATATAGCTATCCTCTATAATAGTTATAAGCCTAGTCTGCTTTTGAAATTGTATATATATATCTCTCTCTTTGAATCACTTAACACTTTACTTTTCTTTATTTATAATTTTCTATTTATATTTATTTTTTTATTATATCGAAAAACAATTCTTTAGAAATTTCTATTTGTTTAGTAATTTATAGATAGTGGATAAAATAATATCTATAGTTATAATATCTTTATATTTCGAAAGGAATCTAAAAAGATATAAAACTATTAAATGATACTTTAATTCTTTTTAATCTAAATTCGGATAATAAAGATTTGATTCAAATAACTCTAGATATTAAAAAAAACTAGTTTATATAGAAAGTATCTGGATTTATTATTATTTTGGAACTTATAAAAAAGTATGATAAATATAATATATAAAAATATACTATTAAATACAAAGTGTATAAGGATTAATTAGAATAAGATTAATAAAGAGATATAAAAATAGAACTTCTATTCTGCCTATCTCTTATATCTTTTGTAATATATTTATTGAATACTTTATACTCTAAAAATAATACTATAATTTATATAATAAGTATAATCTTATAAATAAAGTATATCAGAATATTTACAATTGGATAATTCAAATTCTAGATTTTATTTATCTTTTCGAAATGACAATTGAAAATAAAACTTCAAAAGTGCTTTTATTTAGAAGAATTATTCAAAAGCTAAAAAAGAAATTTATATTTACAAATACAATAATGAAAATTATTATAATTCAATAATATAGAAATATATTTTATCAAGTTATCTTAAAGCGAACTAATCCAATGGTATGGTATAATGATTGAATTAAAATTTATATTAATATAAAAGCCTATAATATTGAAATCAAAAATGATTTAGTATTAATTAATTTCTTAAATATAATAAGTGTTTGTATACTCTTTATTTGGATTAATATAATATTTATTTAAATCGATATTAATAATCAGTTTGATATTCAAAATTACTTATTGAAACAATATAAGGATATTTTTGGTGATTTAGTTTTCTAAGATTTATTGATATTAAAAGGCAAAGGTATTTTCTCAATTATAAATCTTTTTTCTTTATTATCTTTTTCAAACAATAATCCTTTTTCTATTTCTAATCAAGGGAAGAGAGAAAAGAAGAATAAATAATAGAAAAAAAATGATCTATATATACATTTATATAAATTAGAATTAGATTGGAAACAAAACAAAGCTAATCCAATCTATTATATAAAAAATTACTAATCAATAGAATTTATATTCATAGGAAAATATAGTTCAAAGAATCTAATTACTTTTTTAAAAAGGAATATAATACTATTTGAGATTATATTAAGAATGAAAAATAGAGTTCAATATAAAAAATCCAAAAAAAAAGAATAATCTAAATCTGTTATTGATATTGTAAATCAATTTAATTTTGAAATATTGATTACTGTTTATATTATATAAAACAGATCTAAAAAAGGTATCTATAATATATTATTAATTGAGTCTTAATTATATTTTCTTTTTTAAAATATTATCTTTGATAATAATAATATTATATATTTTATAAATGATATTTCTTTTCTTAATAAATAAGAATATATATTATCTCTAGTATTGGATTATATTAAATCTAATATAATAAAATTCCTGATTATTGATAGAAGTATTTGTATACTCAAAGATATAATATATAAATCTAATAGTTATAAAAATAGTAATCTTATTTTATTAAATATTATATTTATTCCTGGTTTTTATATAAATATTATTTCAAAAGCAAAGTTAAAGGAAATAAATATATAGTTTTGAGATTTAGATTCAATATTGTATATTAGATCTTTTTAGAAAAGTATAATAATTGTTTAATATATTTGTAAAGATAGTCTTTTGTTTTTAGAATACAAATCATTCTTCTTTTATTTTCTATTTCTTATAAATATCCTAATGAATCTTTCAATTCTTATATATCCTATAATTAATAAAAAGATTAACAAATCATTTCGCTATTCTTATAATCCTCTAAAACCCAGATTAGATACTATAGAACCATAGTATAAAAGATCTAGATATTTAGAAAAGAAGGCTTTTGAATATCTGATTTCTATTATAAAGAATATAAAAATAAAGGGAATCATGAGAATTGAATATATAGATTATATTCATATATATACAAAGCAAATAATCTATTATTTACTTAGTAATTATTAATCACTAAAACCTTTTTACAAAATTCAATAAAATCTTTTCGATTTTCTATATATTTATATAGGTATATATTCTGGTTTCTATTGATTAAAGATATATTAAGAAGTCTATAATATAATTCAGAATTTCTTTGCTTGGGTTTATATTAAACAAAATAATGATATATTTGTTATAGGGATTATAGGGAATATTGTATTCGAAAAATAGATCAAATAAAAAGGAATTGAATTAGAACTTTCATTTCTAAGTATATATAAATCGAATAAAAGAACAAAACGAGCTAATCAAAAATTTATTATATAATAAATAACAATATAAATAATTATAAAACTTTTTAATCGTTTATAAATAGAAGTTGTATAAATGATTATTTATTTATATAATATCAATCCAAAAAAAACTTGTTTTTTCAAATCTCCAAATAAAGTATTGAATATTTAGTTCCAATACTACTTCAATTCTATAACTCAATCTATAACCAATTATTTAATTTGTAATCTATAATCGAATTGGAGTAATATTTATTGATATAATTATCGAATATATTTATTAAATAAAGAAAAGGAAATAGGATTTAATAAAAGATTATATAAAACTAATCCAAAAGTATATATTAAATATCTTATTGAATATATACTAGAATTACTAATCTTCTATATATAGATTCTAAAGTTCAAAAGGATCATGATTATTTGAAATATTATTTTCAATAATAGAAGGATTTATAAAATGGATTTATTAAATAATACTATTAATTTAAATATAAAATAAAAGCTCAAAAGATACACTTGGGAGCTTGATATTCAGGAATTGATAAATATTGATAAAACAATCATTAAAAAAGAAAACAAAAAGATTGTTTTAAATTATATAAATACTGTAATATATAACGAAACTATTATATATATTATTTTTTTAACTCTTTATAGAAAGAGTAGAATTCTAAGAATCTCAGAATCCATTATAAACTATATAATAAATTCATATTTAAGATTTCATTGAAATATTTTAATTCTTGATAGAGTTATTTATAGGTCAAAATGGTTATTTTTGGTGTGACATGGTGGCCCAAAAGGGGGATGGTCCGAAAATAGGGTACCTAATTTACAAAAAAATATGAAAATAATATTAACATAAACAATAAATTTCTCTCATACCACTAAAATTTATCTCACTTCATTCTCATATCATCTAATTCTAGTTTCAATAAACTAAGTTTTATTATAAATTCTAGCTTAAAACTCTAGATTCAAGTTTTTCATTTGAATTCTCATTTTATACTTCTATTAGAGACTTTACACTCTCACTATAGAATATACTTTTAATTTGAGATTCTGTATTATATCTGTCTCTCTTGTATAGCCTTCTGTGTTTTCTTGTACTTTTTTTTTCAAAGAAAAACAAAAATTGTATATATTAAAAATTATTCCCTCTCTCCAATCTAATAAAAACGAGGCTCTCCTTAGGAGAGCCTCTAAGACTCCATATAAGGGACACGGAAATAGCCATCATTAGGCTTAGCATCAAGCCCGTGCACGCTAGGCCCAATCATAGCTCTTTCCAATTGTTGACATTTTTAAACCACTTAAAAACCTGCCCATCAATATCCCTACCAAATACCCTCACATGGAGTGTAAGAGGGTCCCCAGGGACCCTCGCATTAATAAGATTGCCCTCTCTCCATCTTCTAGCATTTAATCTATTTAAAGTTAGGATCTAAATAGCATAAAAATCGAGAAGATGTCAATTTTAACGGTACAAGGATGATTTGTTTCATTTTCATGGTATGAGAGTAACTTACCGTGATATAAAACCATTGAAAACGACTCATAATTGTGTCTACAAATTTTGAGGGATGAAAAAATCAAGGAAGTACAAAAATGAACTAATAAACTATTATGTTTTGATATCCAAAGATGGCAGCCAATTGAATAGAATTTTATCACCTTTCTTTCTTTGAGTTATTGCTATGATAGATGCATATGAGAAAGAGAGAAAGAATGAAAAGATTGAAAGACTTTGTTATCTATGAGATATATCAGAAAAACGGTTTGGAGACACGCAATTCAGACCGAAAATCAGCCTTTCAATTAATAAAGATTATTTCAAATTGATGTTCTGAATATAAGCAATAACAATATAGATTCACAAATGTGAAGAACAAGGGTTAAGAACATACAAGGATTTTTGTGGAGAAGAAATACCTTAAAAATGACAATTCATTTTGATAGAAAGTCAAACAATATTGAAGAATTCGTAGAATACAATGAATGATTTCTATAGTTACAATATATTCACATTAATCTGGAAAATATTAGAATGAATCATTTGAAGTAATGAATTCTGATTGAAAAATGCCAATTTTCTTAGAATAATATAAATATCTACAAGAACATAAATTTTGTTGAGGTTTTCTAAGGTTGAGGAATATTTTATTCAGCTATGTCAAAGTTCGGGAGGATAGTATTCAAAGCATTTGTGTACATCGAAGAATAACTGATCACCCCAACTATTTAAGATACTTACTCAAGCTATAAACAAAACAATTTCAAGCTTCATACTAATACATGAATTATAAATGGGTTCAATCAACTGCTTTATGTTCGCTTATAAGATAGAAATATGAATACTATTGTTGAATTTATTTATAGATAATAGAACAATCTATTGTATTAGATATACTTTAAGCCTAAAAAATTCTTGAGTATCGAAATAATAGATTATATCGTTATTGAGATTCTCAAACTTGGAGAGAAGACTTATGAATAGATTGAAGATATGTAAGGAACAACCCCAAGAGGACAAATGACTTTTGTGATGTTCTGATCAGCATTCTTGGAGAAGTTTTGTGATTATTCATTTTCCGATCTCAAAACAATATTGAAGAAAAGCTTAGAAGCAAGGTTCAACTTGATTTGTCGATAAAAGAAGTTCTGATATAGAGTAAACTACTCTTCTATTTCCAGAACCTAGCAAAACTGCTTCACTAATCTGGAGAATGGTTGAAATAAATTTTATATTAAATGGATTATATCAAATCTAATCTATACTATATGAAATTTAGTCTTAAGCGTAACTTCTCTGATTTGATTGTGGAATCTAATCTCATCTTCCATTTTAGAATAGATTTGGTATTGTGCACGTTCTAACATTTCGAGGTTAATTCTCTTCTTTCAATATAGCAGCCGGTCCTTGAGACTAGGTCTCGGGAAAATGTTATAATAATAAATTCTATACTGAAATGACTTAATCCCCCTTAATAGAGATTTTATTGAGGG
This sequence comes from Sclerotinia spermophila, assembly GCA_038090695.1. NCBI lineage: Eukaryota > Fungi > Ascomycota > Leotiomycetes > Helotiales > Sclerotiniaceae > Sclerotinia > Sclerotinia spermophila. The sequence goes on along the minus strand of JBBMOJ010000330.1, from coordinate 27,106 downwards.
TTGAGCCTTTGGAATATAAAAATGATGTAGATTGAAAATCCAATTTGCAAACATGATCTTTGAATTTATAAAATATAAGTATACCTTGTTATATCAGATGATTTATGAATAAATTCATTGGATTCACAGTTAAACTACTTTCAATTGTATCAATAATATCTCAAGTATAGTTAGTAGTCTATAATAATCCTAAAAATGAAGGATTCCTATTTGAAATTTAATAGTCTTGAATTTGTTATGATACTTAATTACTTTCATTTTCTATAATAGTCATACGGTACTAGGCACTAATGCTATACGAAAGGGTCATTTTATGTCAAGACGTACTATGTTGGTGGTTTCGTTTTTTTAATATAAATATTGATATTCAAATTTGTGATTATAATGAATCATTATATAAGTTAGAATTAAAATACTTAGTATGATCTTGATCGCTTTATTGTAGTTCTCAAAAAGAGAATTAGAAAATCATTAGAATCGCTTGAATTTGATAAGAAAATACAACTTATAATGTTGTTCGATGTTATTTGTTTCAAGTAACCGTAGACTGAATGATAGATTTAGAAATCTAATATGTCAAACCTTGTTGTATGGATATTTGTATTTGAGAAGTTTGTTAGATTCGATTTGATATTTCGTGATGAATATTCACATAAAAACGAGATCTTAAGATTGATAATCTTTATAATATAATATAGATATAAGTTTTAATTAGTTAAGATATTATAAGACTTTTAGATATTTGAAAATAACTTTCGATAAGAATATAATTAATCAATTAAATAGATTTTCTGATAATAAATGATTAATATTAAAAAAGAAGAGTGATTTTTGATTACTTATATTTTGAAATATTTTCAAGAACTTTTGATACTATAAATTAAAAAATATTGAATAGTTTTTTTTGGAAGAAAAAAAACCTTTTATTACATTGCCCTAAATTAAAGCTTTAATTTGATACAAAAATTATTCAGATATTTGAAAATGAAATTAGTAAGTGATTAGATATTCTCGACTGTATATTTAATTATTATGATATTAATTAGTAGAATTTTTTATTTAATTAATATATTCTTACTATCATTAATAATAGATTCTTTCCATATATCACTAAGTCAAATAAATTTCTCTTATGTCGTAATGATTCAGTATGATTTACTTTGATAATCTAAAATACTTATTTATAGAGTTTAGTTTATAATAACTGAAATCTAACTTTTTATTCTAGAATCTAGTTTTATATTTCTTACAAGCTTTGTTTTAGCTCTTTGTTATTGGAAATAATGATGAATTTATTACCGCTCTCTATAATCATTCTTAATATCTTTTAAAATCTATATTTATACTTATACTATATAACTCTCAGAATCCTAGATTTTCAAAAAAATTAATATGTTGAAATATAAATTTCGAAACTATTAATATATGAAATTCTTGAAAAAGTCATTTGTGTATTATTTTGAATATAATCAAATATAAGCTGTTAAACTTTATTGAAGTTCGAAATATGATTTACATTTACATTTAACTTTAATAAGATAATAATTTATATTATGCAGTGTAAATACTATTCTTAAAATTAAATGTAAATATGAATCTTTTTTTCTTAAATCTAAATAAGATTATTCTTATTAAAACTATGTATTCTTCTTCTATTGAATCTAAAAGATATTCTTTTTATTAAGCTCAAAAACTATAAAACTTAAAACTATTTAGAGCTTTTGAGTCTGAAAGAAAAGAATCTTTATATTAATTCTGATTCTAATTTTAATGCTTATTTATTAAGCTTAAAACTATAATATTTAAGGCTATTCAGAAATATTAAGTCCTAAAGGGAAATAAACTTTATATCAGTTTGATTAAACTAGGATATAAACTTTGAATTTGTATTTCAATCTAACTTTAAAATTTAACTTTACAATCTAACTCTCAATCTATCTGCTAGAGTTAATGGTATCAATGAATTAACCAGTTATTAATAGTATCGGATTTTTCATTACTTTTTTTAAACTATAAGGATTTTATACTTTATAGATTGATATAGGTTAGTATCAATCCGCCAAAGGCTGATGGGCGATTGTTGGATCTGTTGGAGGCTAATTAGTCTAGTGTTTACTTAGCCCCAACTCCCAGCCTTTTGATTAGATATCTAGCCAATGGCTTGCCAGGGGGTATAGACAGCTCTTTTCTAAACATTGTGTAGTATATTCAGTTCAAATATCAATTTTATATGTCAATTTTCTCAATATTTGAAATATAGAAAACCTAATTATTGATTTGGAAAAGGAGATTGAAATAATTTTAGATATCTGTTTAAGTTTTTTTTAAGTTTAATAAAATCTTCAATATTCTATCCTAGAGATTTTTGAATTCTATATTTTCTATTCCAAATTTGATTACTTCTTAAACTTTATTTAATAATGTTATAAATTGATTATAAGATATAACTAGTTATAAGCTATATAATCATAAGATTTCATTGTTTTCCGATTTGTAATGAAATAAAGATTTAAAATCAGTTTTCATTGAAATTATCTAGTATTAATATTTTTATATGAATTGTATTCAATTTTGATATTTCAAATGTTTGAATCCTTTTATTAATATAATAATAACTTTATCAATTTATAGTTTATAACAATATTGAAAAAACAAATAGATAAATAACTGATAGATTTATTTAAATTATCAATTTGAATATATCAATATTATATAATATAATAATTTATATATATTTAGTATTTTAAAGGTAATCAAATCTAGGTGTTTAACAGTACATTTAGAAAAGGGTTATCTAGATCTTTTTGGTAGAATATAATTATATCACATAAACATCAAAGAGTCAGCGGAAGCTAGACTAAAAACTAATAGATTATTGTTAGCTCAATCGTAATCCGATATTTATACTCTATATAACCCTATACGAGATTTCCTATAACACTACCTCTAAAATCTACGTCTAAAATTAAGTATAAAAACCAAATACAAAATATAAAGCTAAATTTAAATTCGAATTTAAATCTATTATATAATTCTTTATACATTTTTATATTTCTTGTTTGAATAAAAGTATTCAAAGTAACATCGAGTTTAATTCTATTTCAATTTTCAATCCAAAATCTAGAAAATAATGAATAGATTAATAATTGATAGTTATGAAATTATAAATATAGTACTCTTAAAAAGCTTTTATCTTCAATTTTCTTCATAACTATTATACCTATTTGAATTTAATTCTTTTTGATAGTCCCGAAATTGGTATATATGTTATATGTATAGGGTATATATACTTTTTTCGATCAATTAGTTATCAATTGTGAAAGGTATTTTAAAATATGTTTATCAGGATAAAGAATCTAGTTTACACTACAGAATCTTATTTCTAATAAATAGAATACTGTTTTTCACTATATCTTCTGACTAGAATCCAGCCTTTTATTATAAGATCTATAATAAAATTCGTAATAGGTTTGTACTCAAATAGTTTGAATCTAATTATTATGTAGATTCTATGAATAAATCTTTAGAACATAAAAGTAAAATATACCAAGTTATTAGATTAAAAGAAGAATTCATTATTAGATTTTATGGAATATTATAGAGATCTATTATATTATGGAATATCTCAAGTTTTTAACAATACATATATTTTTTATAGTATACTTCTCATTTTATGGAAAATGTTTGTATATGTTTTTATCATTCTATATCTAAAATCGAAAGTAAAATCAATTTGAATATGAATATAAAAAGATTGAATCTGTCATAATTATATATTGGAGTATATTAATAGAAATCAAATAAATGAAAATTAAAAAGTTAAAAAGGACAAAGATCCTTCAAGAATCTCTTTATCTCTTTTATGTTAAAGGATCGCTTGTTTTAAGTTAGTATTAAACTAAGATAATATATGGTTATATGATATTCGTTGCCGAATTATAAATAGAGTATTCAGATCTTTATTTAAAATCTTTTGTGGACAATTTTGAAATGATTAAAAATGATTCATTAAGGTTTGAATTAATATATTCTAGAAATATCTATAAAATAATAAAGCTCGGAATTATAAACATTTGCTTTTAGAATCACGAACTGAAATCTAAACAATATCAGATTCGGGTTATTTAAAATTCGTTTTCAGATTCTGAATATGATATTACTTTAAGTATATAATCTTGAGGATCTGATAGAGCTCAATCAAAGTAATATGCTTGCTAGAAGCTTTGGTAACTCATTCAACTTTATGTTTTCATAAAGCTTGCAATATATCGACATCCAGTATTGTGTGATTATTCGGAGTGAATCATGAGTTGAGTGCATATAATACAATTAAGAAGATATGGACTTACAAATCTTATATCTAATCAGTGATTATGAGGGTAGTTTGATTGGGTTAGTTTCTTTTCCATGTTGATATATTTGTGGAGAGTATTCTGGAGAATTTGAGTATTTAAAGGAAGGGTCTTTTCATAGAACACTGAGGAAAATGATAATATTCTTATGTTACTCAAAATATTTATATAAATTGACTTCTGTTGATGATCTTTCTGAACAATTATAATTATTTGTTCTGAATAACTGAACTGTGTTCTTTTGTTTCTATTATGTTCTCTAGTATTGACTTTGATCATTTTTAAGTATAGCATATGTCTTATATAATCAACTTGACCAGGAAGGTGAGAATCATATTTGGAATAGCAGAGTTTGTTTGAAGTACATCTTCATGATTTGAAGTCATTATCGATAAACTTCAGCTTTAGAAATAAGTTTCTCGAAAATGGTTAGAAAGATTAGAATGTCTTAATAATTTTGAGTACAATTATATAATATAATAAGCCTGGAACTGTCCAATCATCTTTATACTTATATTTTGAATATGTGATCTACTATAATCTTTTTATTATTTAATACAATTATTGAGCACCTTGATTTGTATATCTCTAGTTTTATGAATATCTTCTTGTTTAAATCAATTCAATTTAGATACATTTTTTCGTTTAATTTTTGGTAGGACTAACTTTCCTCCGAATTCCAATCTTTCAAATTATGGGATATACTATAACTGTTAATTATTTTCCAACTTATAGCTTTTTGATTTGATTTGATGATTTCAAAGATTGGATATTATTTCTATATACTGGATATCAATCTCGAAATTTATTATAAAACAATTTATTTAATGAACTTAGTAGAATGAGCTACGATAACTTAGTAATGTCACTATTATATTAATAAATCATATTTTTAATGTAATTATTTTAATATTTTGAATAATTAATGAAAAGGAAGTTTTCATTAATTCAATAGAAATTGAAAGATTGAATATGAAATTAAGGTTAATATAATAATGAAAAGTCTTTATTTATTACGTTTTATAAAAATGGGATGATCGTTCATAGAATAGACTATAATAACAAAATAACGAATTAAAAATTTTGATTTATATTTCTCGAAGTATTTTAAAACATATAATTATATCCTATTTTAAAAAATTCATATAAAATAACATAGTTCATTGGATAATTTGAAACGAACAAAACTCTTCAAAGCTTTTATCCGAATTAAACATGAATTGTATCTCAAGTTTAAAATCCATTTCTCAATACTTACCTCCAAAATGGGGTGTTGATAGTAATCAATGTTTTAAAGCCTACGAGAATGTCATTGTGCCTAGATTTATATATAGTATAGGTTTGTTTCTGTTTGTATTTCTGGTTAGTTATATGGTTATATTGTTCAAATCCTATAGTAATATAGATATATATAAAAGGGATTGTATGATTCAAAATGTAATATTCTTATTTTTTTTTAAGAATGAGGGTCCAAAACTATGTGTATGCTAGTGTATCTATCTATAATCGTTTTGGTACCAGATTACTTACTTATAAGAGTAGCTAGTTATGAATAATCAATCTTATATATAACGAATCAATGAATGCAGGTTTACATCTTCTCAAAGGAATGATTAACTTCAAATTTTTTCTTAAAAGTGAACACACTTCTTGGTTACACTTAAGAACTCTATAGCCTCCAAGATTATAGATATAGATTATATGTTACACTGCTGATGAACTCCTTTGCATTTTGGTTCTGAATGAGAGCCGGAATGATTAAATTACTGAAAATATACTCGAATCTTATGAAATGATCAATCTTAAGAATACAATATTCCATTATTTTATTAATAGATACAAAAATAAGTAACTCTTTTTGACTTAGAGTATAATATTTCATAAGAGTATTGAGAATACATGAAAATATTCTGAGTATTCCTTTCAGTTTTTTTTAGATGTTCCTATTCTCAATATTGAAAAGATGTTAGTTGTTATTGACATTAGAAGTCTAGTGGATAATTTTATAAAGCATTGATTATGGGTATAACTACCCACTATAGTTTTTATTCAAAGGCATTCGAATTATAATAGGTGAAAATAATTTTTATTATATTTAAATAATCCTATAAGAGATTTAATTTGAATTAATATCAAAAAATTGAAATGATTTTAATGATTTTGTAAACTAAAATGCTGAAATTTTTAAAAATAAATTTCTTTTTTTGATACTAATTTAATTATAACTTCTATAGATTTATTTAAGTATAATGAAAATTATATTAATTAATTCCTTTTAATTAGTTCTATTATTTTATATATTTATTTCTGCTATATTTTCAATTTTAAAGATCTTATATATAAAAAAGGATTCAAATTTGATATTTTTAAAGCTTTCAGATAATAGTTTTTAAAGATATCCTTTCAAATTTAATATTTCTATGAATATATTTATAAAAATTAAAATGAATATCAAATCGATTTCAAATTTATATTATAGCTTTCTAAAAGTTGGGAATAGTTTCAATTTTAGGAATTGAATTATAAATCTATATTCGCCTATTATAATTCGAACGCCTTTGAATAAAAGCTATAGTGGGTAGTTATATCTATAATTATTAATAATAAATCAATATCTAGTATTTCTAGAATATGAATTTTCGTTAAAAAGTATAAACGAGCGATCTATAAAACCATTTCTCAAATATTAAAAGCTATGATGTGATAGGGTAAAGAAAAATATACGTTTTAGAGTCTGCGAGAAAATCATTGTGTCGAGGTTTCAATGGAAAGTGTGATTTTGTGTCATGTAGGGATAAGTTTTTCTCTATACTAGGCTAAATTATATGTTTATATAGTAATTATAATATTAGTAATAAATAATATATAAATATAAGAATAATAGTATAACTCAAATTGAGCTTATGAATTCTTTGAAGGAAGGAGGGGGAGGGAGTGGTTACAAAGAGTTTTCCCTTTATATATATACTACAAAGTACAAGATACAAAGTGCAAGAGTTCTAAAACAATATGTGTGTTGGTGTATTTATAATTGGTAATTTCGTTTTGCTTATATGGTTTATCAGTATATGGGCTATATTATTATATGAGTTGCTTCATTTGTATATATAATGTAGTATTCAATTCTACATTTTTTTAGTGCTGGGATTAAATAGATTGAAACTTATAAATATTGTGTTTGATTATGTATTGAATACATTTCTTAACAAACATATCATAAATCTTCGACATTAATTCAATAATTAAGAGAATGAGATTTCATCATTGCAGACATAAGTTATTTTAACTAAATTGGTATATATTGAGCTAATCTATCCAAAACTTATACTTTTGGATTATTGAATTCCTGTTTTTTAATACATCCGATGTCATCAAAGAAATATTTATTATTATTCCAAATATATGAATTCTTTTATGTATTGAAGGGGTAGTCTTTATATTAATAAACTATATAATAAGAGAGAGGATTAAGAAGAATTCAAAGATTGGAGGAGAAAGATATGAAGGGGATTCGAATTGTGATATTTAGAAATATGATATCAATGTATACAAATAAGATGAAGAATTAAAATAACGAGATTGATATCAACCTAGAATATATACAATCAATATATAAGATTGTATTTTCAAATGTTATAGAAAAGGAAGAGTAGGGAGAAATAGTATGAAAAGTTAGTAACTATTATATAATTCTGAGATGAAATATTCTTATAATGATTAGAAATTGAAAGAAATTGGTTATAGTTTGTCAAGAAGATTAGCTTTACTTTTACTATTGATTTGATTTTAGATCATTAAAAAAGCTTTATATAGTTATAGAGTTTTCATATAGGTTTAAAATTTATACTAATGTTATTAAGCAAAATCAGGAATAATAATGAGACAATTTCTTAAAATCAGTATTATCCAGAAGGTCGTTTTTCGATGATAATCAATTGAAAATGAATCGAAAGTCAAATACAAATATGAGTATCAAGAGAAGGGGGATACATTTTTATTGTTTTTCAAACTCATGTTACAGCAAATTGTTAATATGGCAAGCTACTTTTATATTATTTAGAACTTTATTTAACTAGATTAAACTTCATTATAGATTTCAGTCTTTTATCTTTTCCATCTCTATAATAGATTTTATATTTCTATTCGATTCTATATTTCTGTTATAGATTCAATGTTTTCAGTATAGACTTTATAGCTTTATGGTGAATTTGAGCTTTTTCTTTCAAGTTTTATATTCTTTTTATATTTTCTTTTTCCAGAATAACAACAATTCTTCATATCTCAAATTTAATCTCTTCCTTTTCATTTAAAATTTAAATTTATAGATTAAAATCTCAATAGTGGAAGAATAAAATTATATCAATTTAAGTAATTTAAGAGTAGACTGCTTCATTTTTTGTGGTATTATGGTGATCAATTCTTTGTATTGTAATATAGTATATATTTATAGACAGAAAATAATAATAATATTTATATTATATTATTGTATAAGAATTGATTTTTGATTAGTATAATCTAAAAGTTTTAGTTTTATTGGTTTAACAAAGAGTTTTTCGACAATACTTAATTGATAATGTTGTGATATAAGTGAATATGTATATGTGACATATTAGTGTACGATTTCAGTGTATATAGCTTTTGTAGTTCTGAATCTAGAATAGATAGATATAGTATAATATATTAAAGCAGACCCATTATAAAGATGTTATAATCACTACTGAGGTGATACTAATAGATAATATTTAATGTTAGAATAATATATTAATCGGGATTTCATATTTATTCACCCCCTTATCTACGATAAGGGGGCCTCAGCAATTCGTCACTTTTTTTAATAAATCTTATAATATAAATAATAATAAATTTTTATATATAATATTGATTACTATATTATAGCAAAATATAATTCAAAAATAAAAACGAGATTTGTAAGACAATTTGTTATATAAATTAGTTTTTCAAAATTATAAAAATAGCTTAGAATTTTATTTTTTCTTTTATTTCTATATATATATATATTTGAAAGCAATTTCTATTATAAATCTTATTGAAAATGATAATTGATAAATAAAATAAATAAAATATAGTGATTTCAATAGTATTTTAACGAGGTACCGACGAGGTGATTTATGATTTTTATAGTACTTCTAAATATATAATACTCTTGGAATCTTATAGGAATTAGGAAAAATGTATATTAAATCATATACAATTTACTAGATATAGCTTGTACCCTTTTCTATAATTTTATATACTATAGTTTTGAGAAGTACTAAAAAAAGTGACGAATTGCTGATGCACCCTTATTAGTACAATAGGGGGTGGAGGTTTACGTAACCCCCGATTAATACGATTATTTAAAGAATCTAATATTCAGTAATAGTGTCGGGAATATTTAAATTAAACAATTATTATGATATGAAGGTCAAATATTATGTATATATTATTATTTATTTTTATTGATAATTGTTTGTTTCGAGAAGAATACAGATAATATAGTATTCACTTCATATTTGCAATAGTAAGTCCTAATTATTACATATTGTATTCTATTTAAAAAACTAGTTATTGAAGTAAGCAATCTATAAATATAGATTGCTAAAAGCTTGGCACCTTTGTATTCGCTTAATAGGTTATCAAGCCTGGGCATATAACTTAAGGTCATTCACTATTATACATACAATAAGACTTGTAATTATATTAATTATATTTTAAGTTATATTTTATAGAAAATATTAAAACTTTATTACTTTTAAAAATTTTTATCAATATTCAAAATTACAAGTAATAAATAAGAAATGATTATTATTCTTATTTATATATCCTTTTGTTAATCGAAGGGATCTGGAAAAAAAAAGAAAGAGATAATTTGAAATACTAAATAAAAGTTTAACAATTTATTAGTAGGTGAAAATATGATTAATAAGTCGAATACTCTATCTTCGAATTACCCCTATTTTGGACTATCATTTTGTATCAAAAATGATTATTTTGATTTATTAATAACTTTATCAATATTGAATAATATTATTGGAAATATTAATTATATATTTCTTATAATATTAATAAAAGGTTTTAAGAATTTCAGATTTTTCGTTACTTTCATAAAAAATTACTAATGTTTCATTTTTCAAATTGATATATAATTGTATACAGAACTGGAATTTTCTAGAATCTATAATAACTTTTCAATAAAAATGATTAAATGTTTTTATGTAATTTATGTAATTTATTCCCACTATTGATAATTTATAATTCTAGAAATCTCTTTTAATAATCTACGAATTCAAAAAAACACAATTTAAGTGTCTAATGATTTTTTGGTTAAAAAAAAGTAAATATCCAAAATCTTGAGAATTTTAATATAATACCGTAGTAACTAATTAGGAAGATATTATCTTATAATAAAAAAATCTGTCTTTTGTTAAGATTGAATATGGTCATTAAATCCAGGTAATACTTTATATTTATAATCCATGTTTATTATGAAAATTATCAATTTTTGGAAATTAATATATCATCTCCTTATCCATTTTATATTTTTTTTTATATTTAATATATTCAATTTTCTATTAGATATATAGAAAGCTATATAAAAGTATTAACTCTGAATAAAAACTCAAAAACTGATTTATTATTATTAATCAAAATACTAAATATTATAGTATTTTTTGATCTTATTTTTGTTTCTTACTCATTTTGAATAAAATTAAATAAGATTTCAAATAAAATATTTATAACTTAATATAGTTTTGAATTTTTGAAATAGAGAATGGAAACAATAAATAAAAAACATTTTTACAAATATTTACTTATAATTTAAAGAAAAATCATTTTGTAGTTTAGAATATAATCTTTTGATTTAGTATGACTAATAACGAAATATTTCATTCTAAATTAGTTAATATAGTAGATATTAATTTTCGTGAATTTTTGTGTAAAAAAGTGGTTCAAAACAGGGGTGGTTTGAAAGTAGGGTATCCGACTTAGATTATTGAAATAGGTATCAATTATATTGTGTTTTTATATATAGAGCTTATGTATATAGATTTATAGAATTTATTTGATTATATTAATTTATTATAATTATAGTATTAGGTATTAATTCTATACAAAAGAGTTATTCAAATCAAAATTATTCGATGAATACTATGTATTTTAATCTATAATTATAGTTGATAATTATATAAGCTATAATAGAGATGATTAGAATAATTTTGTTTCTGTTTTAAAAAAAAAGTCTTAACAAATAAAATCATAAAAATCACAAAAATCGCTCAATTCTGGTGAGAAAATATAGCTTGAAATTCTTTTTAAGTTTATTTATTCATAACATAATATTTAATTGATTTATAAACTTGATACTTTGATGTATTAAACTTTTACTTCTAAATCTTTATATTTAACATACTTATCAAAATTAATTTTATATTTGATAAATAAAAAGGATTGAAATCAATATCTCAAAATCGTTGGTTTTTGTAATATTATATATAAATCCATATTTCTTATTTTATATCATAAAAGATTTTTAATTCTTATATATTAAGATCTATTAGATATGTTTTTGATATTTAATAATAATCTAGTAGATTATTCATTTAACAGTTTTTATCAATCAATATATTGTATTAAAGAATCTTATATTACTATAATTTATATACGGTTGTTGTATATATTGGTTAGTTATTCTATTATATCTACAATTGTTGTAAATCTATTTTTGAACACTAAGTAAAACTATAATAGCAAATTCGTCAATATAATAAGATCATAAATCAAATACTAACAAGCAATAAACTTAAACTTTTAAACTCAATTGATTATCAAGTTGGAATTTGAAAATACTACTAATGAAAATCATAACTACAAGTATTTATAAATCAAAGCTCTATAAATTCAAATTTCACATTTAATAACCAAGTATAACTTGTTTTATAAAAGGTCAAAACTAACAGAAATTTCGAATTCAATTTTTGTATAAATAAAGAAGTCTTATAATCTTCATAATCATCTTTTTAAAGGGAACTCTTGAAGATGAGATAAAACTATTAGAATTATCGAAATCTTTTCGATTGAAATCTATATAATTAACAATAATAATTACAAAAATTGATACATAAGTTTATTGAATTAGGATTTTATTAAGTTTCAATTGGACTATATCTCAATATCAAATAACTCTTCTGATACAAACTTTGTTTAAGTTAATATAAATAGATCAAGAATAGATCTATGGAACTCTTTTGTTTAATATAATAACAAGTAAGTTAAAACTAATAATAGGCTGATTTATATTGTTTATAATACGTAATCCTTTTTTTATACAATATGTTGCAATGTTCTAAAGAATGAATTTGACGGAATACTAGTACAAGAAACTACTATAACTCATATAATGGATTTAGTCCTATTCAAGTGAAGATATATAAAATTAAAATCTAAATATCTTTTTATATTATTCTTTTAGAATACTAATACTAATCTATTAATTATACATATACACTAATGATTTCAACTAGTAGTAGTAATAATAGTATTTATTGATATCCAATAAGCTAGCTTAAAGCCAACCTTAGTAATCTCTTTAAGGGTATAGGAATATACTAAGCTATAAACTTATCTAAATATTATAGAAAGCAATTCTATATATAGAGAATTTAAGGATCTATTTAAATAGTTTTTTTTTCTATTAGTTGAAATAGGGTTGATATATATTTAGAGATTTAAAGAACTAGATATAATTTAATAAATGAAAAAGTAGAAGCTTTAAGGGCTGGGTATTAGGGTGGGTAGCCGAAGCTAGTGATTTCAATTATATTATATGAAAATATATATAATCATTATAGACTTAACCAAATTAATATATATGAAGTATATATAAGATGCTAAAGGAAACCTTAAATAGTAGTATTATTGATATCATTGACAAGAGAAAAATAGTATATAGAAATGGAAAAGATAGATAATTATAAAACAATTTCTGCTAGTTATATTTTATGATTTTCTGGTTCAAGGGAAAAAATAATATATTTACATTATAATCATTAAAACATATTCTTATCGATTATAGTTTCAAATAAGTATTTTAACATTGATTATATGGATAAAATTTATAAGAAAAGAAATTGCTATAATTTTATAATATATGATAACGGATTTCCAGATTAATAATATTAAGAATATACAATAGAACAATTCGAACTAAATAGAAGTTTAAAATTGGTAAAAGTTTTGAATCTGCTTATTATAATATAATTAACACAAGTTTTTATAACAAAAAGGATATATTCCATTATTTTTTATTTCTAGTTTTTATTAAATACTCATGTCATCTATTATAATTCAAAAGAAACACAAATAAAATAAATATTTGAATATCAAGAATCAAAAATCAATTATAATTTTTTCAAAACTAGTTCTCAGACAAATCGATTTGGTTCTTATAGATAATAAGAAAATTTTCTTCATTTCAAAACTATTCAATAAGAATATCATTAAAATTTAATATTTTACTAAATAATGTATATTATAATCATTTAAGCTTTTTCTTAGCCCTTTATAATTATAAATAACAACGAACTTGTTAATAATTTTTGTGATTATTTTTAATATCTTTGAGGATCTATATGTATACTTATACTATGTAGCTTCCGAAATTCTGGATTTTTGAAGATTCTGATCTATTCAAATTTATATATTTTAAAGTTATTCAAATATGTTAAATATTTAAAAGGATAATATATGTATTAGTCCAAATAGAATAAAACTTGAGCTTTTAAATTTTTTCTGAATATGAACTCGAATCTAAATCTAAATCTAAATCTAAATTGAAATTGATATTGAATATAGAATTTGAACACTGTTTCTCTTATAGTGTATAAATACTATTTTTTTATTAAATCTGAGTAATTCTTCTTTTTATTAAATTTGAAAACTATAAAACTCAAAACTGTTTAAAATTTTTGATTTATAAGAGAAAATAAACTTTATATTAAGTTAACCAAAGTATTATAGTTAGATTTGACCATAAATTTATAGTCAAATTTGAGGCCAGATTTATAGTCAAATTGATATCTAGTTTTAAAAAAGATTTATTTATAGATCTTCTAATTCTAATTATAATTCATGAAGCTTGAAGAATATAATATTTAAAGCTATTTAGAAATATTAAACTTAGAAAAGTATAGACTTTATGTTAATTCAATTACAATAGATTATCAACTTTGAATCTAAATTTCAATCTAAGTCAACTACCCTACTTTCTGGCCACCCCGCTTTTGGGCCACTTTTCTCCACCAAAAATGACGAAAATCGACATTTTTAACTTTCTTATTTGTGAATAAAAATTTATAAAAATTTGTATATATATAATTAAGATCATTTCAAACTTATTCTGAAATTTTAGAATTTTGAGATTTTTCTAGATCGTAATCTGAAAGCTCAAAATATCGATTTTTAAATTTAGAATTTCATTTAGAACCTTAATAATTCTTCAATAAAAATTATTAAAAATAAATTATATATTTTTCTTATATTAATATATTATATTTAATAAGAGAGATTTACAATATTATTATAATTTCTTATAAATAAGTATTTATTGGGTCACTTTTGAATTACAGGGATTGATAATTCCTGTAAAAAAATCTATAATTATGAATATATTATTTAAAAAAAAATGATATTTCGATATTAATTGAAGTTCAAAAATCTTTAAAAAATGAATAGTTTATTTTTAGTAATTTTCGTTAAAAAGTTATCCAGATTTTGAATGAAATTTTAAATTTGTATGTAAATCACATATAAATTTAAAAATCAATATTTTAAGCCTTCAGATTTCGATTCAGAAAAGTCCTAAAATTGTGAAACTATAATATATTACTAATATCGATATAAAGATTAATTATATTTAATTTTATAAAATTAGATTGTGTTTTGATAGAGATATTAATAGGTCGAAAAAGCAATTTCTGGTGGTAAAGGGTAGTCCAAAAGAGGGGTGGTGTGAGAATTAAGGGTAGTAATGAATTAATTAGTTATTTGTAGTATAAAGACACACATACGGAAAGATAGCTCTCGTATCTAAACGCTTGTCCTTTGAAGTTGATTAATGCTTATATACAATCTTATCTTTTTGTTTATTAAAATACTCTTTTTAATTTAAAGATTTATTTCTATATTGAATATTGAATTTAATATATTAAAAGAATTCTAAATATTATTTTCAAATAACTAAATATTTAAAAAAATATCAAAATATTAATATACCCTTTAGATTCTAACTATAAATTCTTAGATTCTATTATAATAATCATTATTTCAAATTATAATAATATAATTATCTTTTAGATTCTAATTATAAATTCTTAATTTCTATTATAATAATATAACTACCTCTTAGATTCTAATTATAAATTCTTAAATTCTATTATAATAATTATTATTTCAAATTATAATAATTGTTATAGGTTTATATTAGTTTTATACTAATATAAGGCTTAGTTATCACTAGTTATATAGTCAATATGGTTTTAGAACCTTTCTTTTTTTTCCTTATAGAATATTATATATTATACCTAAGGGTATACTATTATATACTCTTGTATTGTAATAATATATTCTTTTTTATTAAGACTCTATTACTATTTCTTTTTAATAATCTAATCTGAAAATAATCTTTATTTTCATTTTCATTTTTATCTTTATTCTCGTTTTTATTTTTATTTTTGTTTTTGCCTTCAAAATAGTACATATTTTAAGTTTATTTATTATAAACCAAGTATTAATATATAACTAAATTTATATATCTATTTATACTATCTATAATGAATAGCAATATTTTATAGACGAATTATCAAAACTTGTTGATATTGATCTTTATATATTCATCAATATTATATTAGAATATTATAGTTATTTTGTTTATTTATTTAATATTATAAATAACATTTTAAGTATTCTTTATAAAACAAAAAACAATGTTTCAAATGAATAAAAGAATTATATTCTTTTTGATAATCTAAATAATTAAATCCAATTTCAAAGAAAAATAAATCCAATTTTAAGAATACAATTCAATTAATAAAATCAATTTGTATAAAATAATATTCAATCTTCCCAATAAACCTTTTATAACCTAAAACCTTTCAAAAAAAAATTTATAATAAAAATTTAATAAAACAAATATTTAGTATAAAAACAAAATCTTTAATTTTGTTAAAGAATTGATTTTATTATATTTAATATAAAAGGAAAAAAGATATTCTATATAACCTTTTTTATTGAAGGATATATATATCAAAAATGTTTATAAGATATCAATAAAATTCTAATAAATATTTCAATCTATAAGATTACTAAAACATTCCTTGAAAAATTCAATACTTCTTATATAATAATCGATTTAAAACAGAAAGTAATTATACAATTCGATAAATTGAAAATAGAGAAATATATACCCTTTTTATTTTTTATATTAATCTAGAATATTTAGGAAGATAATATTATAAATCTAATAAAGAAATGGTTTTGGTATTAAAATAAAAAGTTTTTAATGAATTGAAACTTTTGATCTGGGTAGATTCAAATCTATATGTATTTAATGATATCAAAAAATGGGTAAGAAAATTTGGTATTTAAAATTAAAATTGTAAAGAAAACAATTATTATATTACTTTTGCTAATATAGTAATAAGAATTCTATATAACCAATTTTATTTCAATTTAATAATATTAATAACTATCTCTTTATAATCTATTAATAATCCAATAAATCTAAATACTATTCAAATACAACAAAAACAAAATCGTAAAGAAAAGCACTATCTTAGACTTTGCTATTATTATAAAACAAATCATTCTATATAAGAATGTAAAGTAAAAAAGGTTATCGATATATAAAGAGTTATTCGAAGTATTATATAGGATTTATAAAGAGGAGTATATTATAATAGAGAATATATTGAAAAACAATAATTATTTAATCAAAAAAATTATAATAATTATTATTTAAACCAAAGCAATTATAACAACCCCTATTATTTAAAACAAAACTTCTAAGAAAATCTTTATTAATATTATTAGTTTAATATATTTCAGAATTAAATCGAAAACGAATCGATATTATCCTTTAAGAATATCTCAAATACCCCTTAAAGTATTATAATATTCCCCCCTCCAACTAAAGCTTACAAATTCTAAAGAAATACTTTACCTTTATAATAAATCATTTATAAAAATCAAATAAGAATAAGAAATAGATTAAACAAACAATAAATAGCAATAAGCTATTACAACTCAATTCTATAAATAGCAAATCTCTATTTATTCAAATCATTATATTCCTAATATATAATTCCCCTTTTAATATAACTAATTTAATTGATAATAAATACTCCAATAAAACTTTCATTAATTATTCCCTTATTATTTAATATAATATTTATATAAAACCTTTATTATATTATTAATAACTTCAATTAGCTGATAGTAATATTACTAATATTATCACTGAATATTTTATAATATCTATAACAATAAAATTATACCAAGAAATCTAAATATTCTTTATTATAAAATTATCTTCCAATATTCCTATCATTTTCGAATTATCTTAACTACAATACCACAACCTATATATAAATTGAATAAATATAATACTATCATTCACCTTTTTATATTATATAATATAATATTACCCAAAAAACACATATAAATATCAAACCCCAATTATTCAATTATCTCAACAACTCAATACTATTACCACTATCCACAAATGAAAATCCCTGAAAGAAATTTGGAATATATTACTACCAATCAAAATATTTCTTCAAAATATTTATTAAACAAATAATTATTATAAACTAATTATAAAAAACTATAACAAAAATATTAATAATGACTATAAATCAATTGATTTTAAGAATATATTTATCAAACTATTTCTTACCTCTAATAAAGATTATTATTATATTATAATTTACAATAATAATATAACTTCATAAATCTATATAATCCGAAATCAGTCTATTTTATATCCAGCATTTATTAATAAAATCATTAATTAGAAATAAAAGCAATTAAATCCAATGAAAGAATTATTATTACTATTAATAATACCCCTATTAATACAATTACTAAATCTCAATCCAAATATAAAAATCAATATAATAAAATTTCTTATTAGAAAATCGAATCTCAATATTAACGAAATACAAAACAAACTATCTTTCTAATTGCAAAACAAACTATTAATCTTTTTATCTCAAAATACTAAAATCTTATTCCTATAAAAAGCCTAGGATTATAAGATTGAATTTATACTAAATAAAAAACTATTATATTTCAAAAATAAACCACTTCCGCCTTTAGAATTTGAAATAATTAAAAAATAAATTAACAAAAACCTTTCCAAAAGGTTCATTTGGAAATTATATTCCTATAATATTATATTATTACTTTTAATAACAAAACCAAACAAAAAAGTTTATATCTATTAGAACTATTATAATTTAAATAATATTATTATCAAAAACCATTATCCTTTATCTATTATAAAGAAAATACTTAATACTTTATATAATATAAAAATATATTCTAAATTGAATATTATTATTACATTTAATAAACTCTATATTACAAAAAGGAATAAATAGAAAACAGTATTTATTATACATTTCAATCTATTCAAATTATTAATAATACCTTTTGGATTATATAATTGTTGGACAGATTCGGAGGGGTAGTTGTAAGTGTAGGTGTGATTTGTATTCAATTCTATCTATTTACCCCTTTGGAAAAGGGGTTTTGCTATTTATATATATTTGTAATCATTCTACTCTTATATATAGTATAAAACTAAAATGAAATATGATCTCTAATTATATTAGATTATATATTCTAATATAGATTTTACTTTCTTTTTTATACAAATAGGTTTCGTACAAATCAGATTATTTATTGGAACTTATAAATGTAATATATAATATAATTTAATATCTAAGTTTTCTTTTCAAATGAATATAATAAATGCAAATCTAAATAACTCAAATTATTATAAAAAAGGAATTGAAAAACTATTAAATTCAATATATTTCTATTTCGTATATAGATCTCAATTATTCTAGTAGGTATATTTAATTTTGGAATTATATTAATTTATTGAAAATAATAGAAATTTAAAATCTTTAAACAACCAAAAAATATATATCTTTTATCTTTATTGAATATTGAATTTATTATATCAAAATTTATTTTATATTTATTATTAATTTGATTATTTTTATAGTATACTAATGTTTTTTATATATATAAAGCTTTCCAACTTTTTGTAAATACTTTAGTTTCGATTCCTTTTGATATACATTTTGTTCTTTTAATTTCTAATTAAGAATTAAATATATATTGTTGAACTAATCAATAAAATGTAGTCTTAATAGAAATCGGAAATCCGATTATATTTATATAGAAAATAATAACTCCTCGAAATGTTTAAGAGATAATTGATTAGTATATCAATGTTTTATTTATATAAAATCGGAATATCTTAATAAAAGATTATTATAAGGAATATTATATTCATAGGTTGACTCTATTTCCAAACTATCGATATATTATTGATTACTTTGATAATAACTATAGAAATTACAAATAATATAGCAATGGAATTCATTATTTATATTCTGATTAACCAAAATGTATTAATATGTAATTATATTTATTCACTAATATTATCAACAATCCCATTATTATTGATTGATATATATATATATCTTTTATTGATTTATTAGAAATAATTATTTATTAAAAACTTTTTCAAAAAAATTATATAATTTTAAAACCTAAAATAAAATCAAATATTATTAATTCCTTATTTCAATTATCAATTTATCAATACAAAAATCGATTAGATTTTTATATTCTTTTTTCTTTTCATTTATCTTTAGATTTATATAACTATTTTATTTGAATTAATAATTTTTTTTAGAGTTTTATTTGGGTCAACTTTTGTTATAGTATTATTTATATTGTTTTGTTTATTGATTTATTATATTTCGTTTGGCTTTTTTTGTTTATATAATTATTATAAAGCTATTATATTTATTATTAATTTCTTTTTTTTTGTAGTATTTAGTTTAATAAAACATTTGTATAATAAATATAAATCTGTATATACAATAATGGGAATATTATAAAGGTTAAATTGGAAAGTAATTATTTGGAGTATTGATTGTATTGCAAAACCGATATTAATACTGATTATTATTCTGTAGATTTTTGAAGTTAGTATATTATATATAACTTTTCTGCTTTTCATATTATTATAATAAATAATACTGTTTTTTATTTTAAATATATTTTTATTTGAGAGGTATTCATTTGCTAAAACGATTATAAATCTAATTTGATTATTCAAATCTTTATTATTTGTAAATGATTTATTAATAAATATGAAAAGCTTTATATAGTTGATTAATAGTAGTATGAATTATAGATTATGATTAATATTTTAAACTTACTAAATCAATCTTTTATTTAAAGCTTTGATATTATATTGTTATTGAGAAATCATATAACATTTCTAGTTAATAAATTGTAGCAATATAGGTTTCTTGGATTTGTTGTTCTCAATATTAATTTGATATTATAACTTTTCGAATCTTTTTGTTTTGATTTTTTTGATTTAGTATTATATTCTCTTTATTTTTTTGTATAATATATCTATTGAAAATAAAAGGTATATTATTCGAAAGATATTTATTAGGTTTTACAAAAAGATTAATACTCTTCAATTCAATATCTTCTAATTCAAAAAACTTTGAATTTATTAAAATCAGAATATTATCTATTTATATTCCAACAATTCCGAATTATATATTTCTTAAATTCGAAATGAATAAATATAGATTATATAATAATAATATTATATTCAGCTTTTCTTGATAGTATTTTTAATATATAGTCCACTAATAAATTCCTATTTTAGTAATACTATATAATAGCTTTTTTACTATTATAATCATATTTTCATAGTATTTCTTTTATAATTCTTTTGAAAGTTTTATTTGAATAATAAAATTCAATAATATTTTTGATTATATATATATATTTATATAATATCTCGGATTATCAATATAATTTTCATTTTTATTAATATTAGTATTAATACTATAATAATTCACTGACTTAATTTTTGAATAATAAATATTTAAAATCAAAATAGCTTTCTTGCTTAGGTTATTATATACCTATACAATTAATCTTGACTTTTCATATAGTAATTCAGTAATACAACCTTTGATTTTATTGATTAATTGTGAATTGAATAATTTTTTAGTATATATAAATAGATCAAATTTAACAAATTCAAAGATATTGTAAATAATCAAATCATCAATCTTTTGAATCTATGAAAACTTAAAAGGTTTTTTATTTATTGTAATTATTCCTTTTGTATATAATTCAATTACTAAATCCAATATCTTTTACTCCTTTTTCATAATAAAAACTTTATTCAAGCTTAGTTTATTCTGAATTGCTATTATCAATTGATTATACTTATTTAAAAATTTCAAAATATTGTTTTGAGATATGATTTTAGGTAGTTTTATATATATAATCGTTTATTTAGGAGTAATTATTTCTATCTCTTTTTCTATTTTAGATATTGATTATATTTTTTGTATTTTGGAAGTATTTATAATAGAATTAGATTGTATTTCTATTCTTTAGATTTCAATATTTGAATAGCAACTTTGTTTTATTAGAGCAAAGTTATAATCTTATCTTTCAAAATATTTTCATCTGAAAGTTTATAAAATAGTTTGACTATAATTGTATAGAATTTTGTTGAATTATAAAGTAATTGTATAATATATATCTGATTATTGATTGCTATCAAACGATAAAAATTAGTCCAACCTTTTCTTTTTCTCTATACACAAATATTAAAATTGAAAAGTAAATTAAATATCTTATATATATTAGAACCATTTCGTATTATTAATATATCCTAAACTATATGTTTTACCTGAATCTCTTGAAGTTTTTTAATCACTTTTTGATATATCTCAATTCGTTTCACAATAAACTAAAATGAAGAATTATATAAAATGATTCGGGGATATATACTGAAAACAAGAAGAGTAAATACAAGACTATTTGATTCTATAATATTATTAATAATCTTTATAATTATTTAAAGAATCGACTCTTTATCTAAATTTTCATTTTTTAATTCTTCCTTGAAAATTTCGTATACTCTCTATATAGATATATAAAACTATTCAACTTTATCGATTGTATTATAAGTTTCTATAAACACTTTTCGGATTTCAATTTGAAGAGATCTAATATTCTATCGAAATTCAATTAATACAAAATTTGTATTTGTATTATAAGAAATATAATTTAAAGAATCTAAATATATATTGATCCAATATTTCTATATTATATTTCAAACTATTCTTACAAATATATCTCGAATAAACTGAACTACATTAAATATAATAGCTTTATTGACTATATAAAGTATAGATTTATTATCCAAATACAAAATATTGAAAATAATAGAATAATTAAATTCGATATTATTTTTGATTATAAATTTGAATCTTTCTAATAACTTTATAAAAAATTGATAATATTTATAAAACTTATTCAACTTTTCAATAATTTGAAAATCAATATCTATATATCCAATTCGAATTAATATATTTATGAGTTTTTATATAGAAGGGTATCCAAAATATCAATGAATTTGATAAAGCTTGATTTTAATTAAATAATTATATATGGCTATTTCTTTCTTTTATTCTAATAATAAAAATGAATATTCCTATTTTTATATAATAGGGATAATTTTAAAGTCTTGATATAATATATTCGAAAGATTATCAAATATAATATTCAATCGATTTATATTTTGAGTATATATCAAAAAAAGAGTATTTACTGAAACAATTATAAAAGTAATATCTCCAATAAAAATATATATAATAATATCACCTTATAATATTATTAAACCTTTTCTGAATTTAATATTATATTCTTTTCCTTTCATTTGGAAGAATATTACTATATTCTTTTTCTATTCCAAAGCTTCGATTTACTGATATCCTATTATAAATACATCTGAGGCATTTATATCCGGAATGATTTTTTAGAAGATTGTTAATAAATATCGATTATCAAATTGGAATATTTCATTAGTGATAATAGATATAATAATATCTTTTTGGAAGAATAGATTGTGTTTTAGTAATATATATATAAAAGCTTATTTATTCAAGAGTTTGGTTATATATATTCTATTAATTTCTTCAATCTAAATAAAGTAATTTGAGTATTCTATAATCTATAATTGATTAGATAGAAAATCGATGAGATCATTTTTTATATTGTCTTTTTTATCTTTATCAAAATCAGGTTTTCCTTTATATATAAATAGAAATTGTTGGAAATCATTATTTATATTATTATTTTAAAAATATTATTCAAATCGGGCTTTTCGTTTTTTAAGAATATGATTTATAAATCAATATTTTAGTTTTTTATATACAAAACACTTTTGATTTATATTTCGATTTTGACTTTTAAAATATACTGATTTTCCTTGTTTAATATTACTTCTATCTTTTTAATTCGGATATTAATATTAACCTCAACTTCAATATAGATTCCAATTATTATATATACAATTGGTTCAATAGATATCTATATCCAATAAATCTTTCTCCTTTTATTCTGTTATATAAATTTGTCCTATATTTATTCATATAATATAATCAATTATAGCTTACAATTCGATATATAAACTTTAAAGAGATTATTAATTTGAATAATATATAATTGTATTCAAATATATCTCAATATATATTTACAAATTAATTATAGAATATTATTTCGATTTAATAAAAGCTTATAAGATTTTACTAAAGGATTCTCAAATTGGAAAATAACTTTTCCAATTGTTTCAATAATATTTTGTATAAATGTTTTTGAATGATATATAGTAATATTATATTTCTCTATTTGGTCAAATACTTCTGATATCTGTTTTCTATTTCGAAATGGAATTGTATAAATACAATTATCTCCTTGAATTCTAGATTTCGATTAATAAATCTTGTATAATAAAAAAATCAAGCCCAATCTACAAATATAAATAAAAATACATTCCTATAATTATTCTAAGAAAAACCGACTTTGAAGTATATATCATAAAAGATCTAAAACTTTTAATCAAAAAAGTTATATTCCTTCCTACTATATTACAATTCCATATTGATATATATTTTCATAAAATTTAATAAAAAATTTCATTCAAAATTATTCCTAAAAATTGATTTATTATCTTAAGAAAGTAATCTAAATATATATTCAGAATATAATTGCCTGATTTCTTTAATATATAACAAAATACAATTATATAGATCCTTGAAAAAATTGAATAGATTGGTTAGATCAAATAGTCATAACATTCGAAAGTCTTAGTCACCTTCAATTGACTTAATAAAAAATAATTGAAATATTATAAACTTATTTAGATATTATTTTCAAATTTGTTATATTTCTTTCTAAATATTATCAATAATAGATTGTAATTCTTTTTAATCTCAAAACTCTGAAAAAGTTTTAGTATATATAATATTTCCTTTTACTTATCTAATTTGAAAACTATATAGTACTAAATAGATACAAAAAACCTTAAAAGCATATTTATTCACTATTTTGAATATATTCTCATACAAGTTTTCGAATCAATCTTAATAATTAATTCAAAGGGTTTTTTTAATATATCCTTGGTATTAAATATAAATTAACTACATTATAATAAAACTATTCATTTGTTTTTCAATAATAATTATTGACTTTAGATCAAAAAACAATCCCTATAATTCAGAATCAATAATATATAGAAATTCTTTTGGAATAGGAAAAACCATTTTATCGAATATACAATATCAAAGGGTATTATATAATAATTAAATCGTATAGCATATACAAAAGTATAAATAATACAAATATCTTCGAATTGAATCGAAAATAAATTTCTTGAAATTATTATATTTATTATTCTATAATTAAATTAAATCAATTACTAATCAGTATTGAATAAACTCAAAGAGATAATTATAAATGTAGATATAATTTATATTCAATTCTATTTATTTACTTCTTTAGAAAAAAAGTCTTACTATTTATATATATCTATAATCATTCCACTCTTGTACATAGTACAAGAGTGGGGTGAAACGTGATCTCCGATCACGTTAGGTCACGTGTTCCAACAATAATATACTAATATCTTTTCAATATTATGTCAATTATACTCTATTCAATAAACTCAATAAATACTATATAGTATATTTTAATAATATCCTTATTTATTCCAACAATTTATCTAAATATAAAAAATATATTTATATTATTATTCAAAAACTAATAAATACAAATCTACAAATTGATATTAACAAATATAAATTTGAAACAATCTTTATATAATACTTTAGCTTAATCATAACTATAAACAATATTAAAATGGATCCCAATAAAATTGAAATTATTTTATTATAAAAACAATCCATTTCAATTAAAAACCTATAATACTTTCTAAAATTCACTAATTTCTTTTAACAATTTATTAAAGATTTCTCCAAAATTTATTATACTTTGAATAATCTATCACAAAAAGACAATCCTTAATTATAGAATTAAGAATATAATATTATTTTCAAAACTTTAAAAACTATTTTTACTATTATATTAATACTAATCTACTTTGATTATAAAAAAAATATTTTTCTAAAAACTAATATTTTAGATTGGGCCTTTAAAGAAATACTTTCTCAATATAATAAAGACAATATTTTACAGCTAATAGTATATTTTTCTTTTAAATATTTTATAATTAAAAATAATTATAAAATATATAATAAAAAGCTCTTTATTATAATCAAATCAATAAAAAAATAGCGCTTTGAACTTTAAAGCTTTTTATAAGAATTTGAAATCCTTATAGATTACAAAAATTTAGAAATTTTATAATAACAAAAACATTAAATCAAAAACAAATTCATTAATCCAAATTCCTATACCAATATAATTTTCATATTATATATCAATCTAAAACAAAAACAATATACCCAGATATATTGAACTAAAAAAATAAAAACAAACCAAACTTTTCAACCTAAATAATAAATACTTAAAAAACAGAAAAAGAATAATACTATTAACTATCAGATTCAATATCAATCTATATAATAAACTAAAAAAGAATATTATATTAATATCTATCAACCTAACAATCCCTATAAAAAACAAATCTATGGATCAATTAATCAATAATATTTATACAAAATCTAAAATAATACAATAATTTATAATTACAATTCAAAACCTATATATACAAAAATAACTAAAAAATCTTCGAAGTATTATAAAAATAACAATATAAAATTATTATATAGTTAATAACAAACTATATTTCTATAAAAAGCTTTGAATATTATTAAATAATAAATTGAAAGTACAAATTATTTACAAAACATATTCCTCTAATCCAATTAAATATTCTAATTATACTAAAACTATCGATCTTATTTCTAAATTTTATTAATAAATAAATATTTATTAAAAGATTAAAGCTTATATATAAGTATACAAATTATATATTTATATAAAATCTTTTAAATTAATGTTACTAGACTTTCTAAAACCCTTTCCAATTCTATTTCAAATATAATTAA